>WYDI02024796.1:19234-38260 GCA_009867235.2 Psittacus erithacus | reverse complement strand
CCCATGGCAGGGGGGTTGGAACTAGATGATCTTAAGGTCCTTTCCAGCCCTAACTATTCTATGATTCTATGATTCTACCTTGTAGTGGACAACAGCCCAGACCAAAATTGTAACTTCCATCCTTTTTAAAGTGAAAATGAGATAACAGCAGACAGAATGCTCTCCTTTTCAGATCAGAAAAGTGATGCATACTTTATGATGTTGAAAGGTCCTTTCCAACCCTAACCTGTGATTCTGTGAAAACAAAAAAACCCAAAAAAAACAACAATTAAAAAAAAAACACCACAAAAACCCAAACGAACAAAAAATCTCAGGAAAGCCAAACTAGGGGAATATGCAGGTCAAAATGTCAAAAATCTGTCTTGCGCACAAGCTGATGTACTTAATACTTCATTTTTGCACACACATTTTCTTTTACATATTAATGCAACTTCAGAAGTTGCTGTCATATTCTGTAGTCAGATGTATAGAGAGATATATAGACACAATACTCCTTCACTGGTAGCTGATATAATCATCTAAAGTATATTCATATAAATTATACTAGTTTCAATAATACTGTTGTTCTTTTTCTGTTATACTAATCCAGATTTTTACCTAAATGTTATTTTATTATTACTTATCAAACCCCTTTATGAAATAAGAAACTGGAAATGACTCTTTTTATTAGCCCTGTAATATTATAGATCCAATGCAACTAAACTCTAATAAAAGGAATAAATTGTAATAGATGACAAACTGGCATTTCTTTGTAGCTCACTTGGGTGTTGTGAGGAGCAGGTCCAACCTTGGCAAGCACCACCTAGTTTCAGCACGTTGTAAAGCTATCTCATGTTGGGACTTAGGGAGAAATTGAAGATTCCATTCAATCCAATAGGCCATGTTAGAAATTTATCCTGTCTGGTCTTCATTAAACTTGTAAAACATGACTGATAGAGTGCACTGCATAACACCCTCTAATAACACAGTTTAAACACCAGTCAACACAATAGAAGAGGTAGAGAAATGTGACAGAAGTATTAAAGCTAAGTCAGCCCTGAAATGTCTGGAGTTGTTTAAACGTCTATCAAAATCTCTTTGGACTTAGAATCAAGAAGAGAAGTCTTGTGTGAACATAGAAATGTTTTTTCTCCAATACCTATTTGCAGTCAGGCTTCAAATACCAGGAAAAAAAAAAAGACCAAGGATGTAAAGGAAAAAAAAAATATTTGAATGAAAAGAACCATTTTTTTCCTTTTCACCTCTCACTGGCTGAAATCAGTCCGTCATCCCACAGAACACTTAATTCCATTGAACCGCTTCACTTCAAAGAGTTCCTCCATTATCTTAAACAGGAAATATGAAGCAAGTGTTCTCCAAGACAGAGTAAACAGTCATCTAACTTGCTGTTGAATTTTAGGCTGTGGGTTGGGGGAGAGAGCATTCAGTAAACACCAAAACCAGCCCCAAACAAAATGAAACCAAAATTTTGACAAAAGCATAGGTTATAAACCCAGCGATAACACAAATTGGTTTTGAAAGAGAAGACACCTTCCTCCTTACTATTTTCAGCATTAGGACAATTACCTCTTAAAACCACTGTATTACATGTCTCCAAGCATTCTGAAAGTTTATGTGTGGGCTTTTTCTGTAGCTAGATGACCAGCTTGTGGCATTGTGAACAGAAAGTTACAGGATACTAAGGAGGTTTAGTTTCAGAGAGGTGTGCCTCGTCAAACTTTCAAGTTTTGCGGGAAAGAGAATGTTTGCCTTCCATGTTTTTAATCTTGAGAGTTTTCCCCTTTGAGGCTGAGATCTAGTAACATTTCAGCGCTGTTGACTTCACAGAACTTATCTGATTTCAAACTTCAATATTTATAAAAACTCAGCGAAGACATCTGAAATGACACACTGAACTTATCTAGACCTACACTGATGGATAGGAAAGTAATGTCCAATACATAAATAAATGTACAGAACATTTGTAAGGATCTGAAAGACTTCCATCCAAAAAAGAGGATTGTTTCCGTAAGTCCTTCTTTAACTTTGTTGCTTAAGTACTACAGCAATAAAATTACTTCCACAATGTTTCTTCATAAAGTAAGTGTTCAAGCAAATCAGTACATGTAAACAAGCTCTACTGAGAATTCATGCCGCCAGTTTAGGATAAACTATTTTGTATATTCAACTCCACTTCTCTGGTAAAATTTCCCTAATGAAATGTAGTAAAATTCACAAACCATCAGATCAACACACACCAACGAAATTAAACCCCTGAGAATATTCACTGCTTTATTTTTATTAGTACCACTTTAAATATTCAAAATGTATGGGTCATGAAACTACGCTTAGGGCAACATTTTCTCATAAGTTCATTTGTGCATGTTTTAAAATAGATTTTAAAACTAAATAATTTTAATCTCAACCTTACTGTGAAGACAACCAGCAGAAGTAGTGATGGGGCAAATCTTAATAACCCCCTCTTCAAGTTGTTAATTTTAGGGTATTTCAGGGCTAAAGAATATCCCAAGCAGGGAAAAGAATGCATTTAAATGGTGAAAGCAGTTTATACAACACTTCAAATTTCTAAAGCAGCCCCCACATTCCCTCCTTCCTTACAAACACATGATAAAATTACTTGGACTTTCCTTATATTATTACTGAATATAGGACAAACAATAACACTGCTCAAGAGTCAGACAAGGTGACCTGTGATTATTTTTCATGGAAAGATCACAGGACAACATAAAATCTGACATGCCTATTAGCAAAATGGGTTTCTGTGTAGTTTACACATATAAGCCCTCTGCATACAATTTATCATGTCACTACCCTGGTCGCAAAATTCAAGTGGAAAAGTTCACATCTACTTTCTTGCAGGAGATGTGGCATAACGCCATGCTCTGGCACACTGACTTGCTTTTAGCATACCCAATGAGAGCAAAGCACTATTGGCAGCATCCAGACTCGGTATCACAGACTTAAACTCTGTGTATATCATGGAAATATCCACTGGCATCATGGCAGTCCTATGCACAGAATAAGCGATGGAAAGTCAGAACAGGACTTGAAGGGGAGGATTATTTAATTTTTTCCCCTCTCAAGCAGGCCAAGACAGCCTGCGACACGTGAATAGCTTCAGGAGATAAAGGATGCATTATCTGCAGTCACTGGGAGAAGGGTGTCCTTACAGTCACCCCAAGAATCAAAAGATGCTAGACCCCAGCTTAGTCACAAAGGACAGCTTTGCAGCTCCTCATGATTTTTTTTGCCAGATCTGAACATAAAACAAAGACTGAGGAAGAGGCAGAGGGAGGCAGCAGTTTGTGCAGGGAACCTGGCAGGAACCAGAGGAAGAGAATTTCTGCTAGCACAGTTTGCAGAGGATGCAACACATCATATTAATCCACAAGAGCTTGGAAGCACCAGGGACAATACTCAGAGCAGGCTATGCAGATCTATAAAGTGCACTATGATCTGAGCTGCAGTCTGCCCAAAGTTTGGCTTAGTGTGAGCTAGAAGGTAGACAGGCCACTACTGAAGCCTTCTGAGGCAGGGACATCATGAGAAGTAATATATTCTTGCAGCACTCTGTGTGCCATCAAGAGAGGATGCAGAAGTTGCAAAAAAGCCCCTATGCACAGCCACCTCAAGCATACAAAAAAAGCTTTTCCTACTTTCTTTCTTTCCTTTCTCCCTCTTTTTTTCTTTCCTTCCTTCTTTCCTTCCTCCCTTTTTTCTTTCTCTCTCTCTTTTTCTTTCATCACTGTGTCTTCTAGAACAGAAATTCATTTTCTTTGCTTGCAAGCAGGAGCAGAAGCTGCCACAAACAATCCTGATGCTAGAGACTCCTGGGTACAGACAGTGCAACTGCCCAGTGCTGTGAGGGATTCCTTGGGTGAAGTCAGTTGTGAATACCTAACTGTGTCTTGGCTTTGTAAAATATGTTGCCACAGCGAAAACCAGACTGCCTGGCTGGATCCTTTCAGAGATCCTGGCTGAGGAATCTCGGGAAGGAGCAACAGGTTGGGGGCTTGCATTCAACAGTTATCACCAGGAGAAGTTTGGAGCGAATTTCAGACCGCTCCTTTGATCTTAAGAGTCAGATCTAGGTGCAGAGATTTATTCTTCCATGTTACAAACCTTTGCATTCAAGATAAGACTGCCTTGGCTCACCCTCACAACAGGCCCTAAATTATTTTTTATTATCCCTACAGGCCCTACACAGAAGATAATTTTTCTAAGGAAAAATAATTAAATCCAATGCACATCACATTGTACATGGCCTTAAGAGAGACGAATGAAATGCACAGTTTAAGTAGCTTCTCTTCGTTTTCTTTTTCACTTCAGACATCCTATGCCAGAAAATGATGATAAGATAGGAATCCATATAAAACTTTATTTGAATGCACAGTGAGTTAAGAAGAAATTTTTGGCTAAGAGCTTAAAAAAACTCCCTGGGGATTCTAGTGAAGTCACAGAGCAGACAGCAAGAAGGAATGACACTGGGAAGGCACAGACCATTATAACCTTCCTCTGGAAAGTTGTCAGTGTTCAAAGTGAGTGCATACAGAGACTACCCCAGAAACAGTGTGATGTTGTAGCTAGTTGAAAACCATGTTAACAAAATAAGCATTTGAAATGCAGAAAGAAATAAACAAATAATGATTTTCATAACAGATTCTCAATATGATATTATTTAAAGATTAAGACTTATAATTGATGAAATTGCTATTATATTATCTTAGCAATAATATTTCCTGAAATCTCCTCCTTGCATTATACTGCTCTTTATTCTAATTTCCAGCAGCCTTTCTAACATGAAATGCCAACATGGTACACATCAACAGCCTCGAGGGTATAATTAACACTTGTTATTTACATTTATTTTTTAAAATAATTAACTAGGAGCATATCTAATGAATGGTAATGGAGTTTAAATTGAGATACAATATGTCAACTACCTTGCCATTTAGAAGTATACAGCTTAGGTCTGATCAGGAGGACTGGGCTGAAACAAGAGCCCTGTGGATAACACTGCTGAAGACATTCATATGTCTTCGCCAGTGTAAAGTCAATGGTTCAACACATATTGTCTGACTACTGGTAATTTTGAAGAACCACACATAAAGTTAAGGCTGTGGTTTGGTTTTTGTAGGCTTCAGAGATTAAATAGAGGTTTACCCATTAGTGAAGCTAAACCCGCTGTGGTCCTTTGTTACTATGCTCTCTCTGCTTTCCACTACTCAAAGGTATGTCCTCAGTTGACACAGCTTATAGGACATGGCATAAGCATCTACTCATGCCAGAATAAGCTTCTGACTCAGAAAGACGCTATGCATAAAGAAAATTCCCACACAGTGATGCACTTTCAAAATGCATGACCTCATTCTTCCCCAGTCAGGCACTCAAAGGGAAACAGACCCAAACAAAACATTTTGTGGAGTGAAACATGAAACCAGTGTCTGTTAGTTCACTTCCAAGAGTGAAAGGCAAATTACAAATGTGCAATCAATGTAATAATGATTCCGTTCACTTAGCAAAGGAATAAATCCATTTTCCCAGCATCCTGAAAGATTTTGCCATCACAGTACACTTGGGGTAAAAGCAAAGAAAAACACATATTCAAACCTCATCACTGGTTGAGGGTCCTGGTACCAATCATGTCCATGACTTGAAATAAGAAATATAAGGATTTGTAGTGTTTCTCTAACAGACTTATATAATCAGTTTGACTCACAAGTTTACATGAACTTCCTAGTTTTTCATGTATGGCTTCAAATATATGTTCTTAAATGATTAGCACCTGTTTCCATGTAATACATATATTCCATGAGAAGTGCAAAAAAACTCAGTAGGAAGAAAACCAGAAGGTACTCATATTAAAACACCTACCACATATCAAACAGTCATATGTCTGAAGTTCCAGGTTGTAAATATGAGATGGAATTAGAAAGAAAGTGGTATTTTTCAAACACAGCACCTGTATACAGAAGAGTATAGTTACATTGTGTATCACTAATTATCTTCCTTTGCACACCTTTAACTTCTTCCTCTGGGCCTGTCCATTTTCACGCTGTTTTCCTTCCTTTCAAACTTCTCCTCCCCCACCCCGTAATTTTTCTGGTCTATTTTTGTGGGCTGTACTGCTAATATTTGATGCAACCCACTTACATTACTCTTGCACATACCAATACTCATGACTACTCATGGTAGTAAAGGCTGCAAAACCTAAGCTGACATCAGCACAACTATTATACATAACTCTATGATGACATATGATTAAAGAAATGCAATATGAGGATTAAAGAAATAGAGGGATTTATTTTCCTAGGTCCATATTATGCTGTGTGCTATATACAGGGATACAGTAGACACTGCCCCAAGTAATGGGGCAGAAAACCATGAGCTCCTTAGTGCAGCTAAAGCAAAACTGCAGCCCATATAATTATTGCTTCAGACTATCGCAAGTTACTGTTTTGGCATGAGTGTCTATTCATCTATGAACATAAATGTGCATGTATGTGCATCAGCTCAAAGTAAAACCAGAAGAAAAACAATGTTATTTAAATCCTAAATATTTGAAGTTTCAAAATGAAAATTTTTTGAATAATTATATAAGTAAGATCAGTTGCTTTAACTAAAGAACAATTGTTTTGACTACCATGTATAATATACAAATAAAAAAAAGGAAGTGTATCACAAGCACATATGCACAGCCAGGTGCATTTCTACACTGAAAGTAGGAAAACAGCAACCATAGTGCATATGCTAAGAGAAACTAGAAGATGGTATTCCAGACAGAAAATGTACTGTACCTGTAATATCTGTCAGTGTGAATAATTTCTTGGCTGCTGGCTAGAATATATTCTGCAGTTCATTTTGTTTTATCACATTATTCACACTTTTTTCTGGAACAAGCAGTTCTCTTCTTATAAGACTACACTCTAGTGGAACAAATGAGCTCAAGTCTATGATTGATTCTCTAACATAGTTGAAATGCTATGGCTTTATTCGCTTTTTTTTTTTAAATGGCTTTATTCATTTACTACCTCCAGTATGACTCCAGTGTCAGCTGCTGGGAAACTGCATTGTGAAAGGTTCCCTCCTCGCTCAAGGAAGTGGTGGCGGGGTTTTTTTAATAGTAAACTCCATGATAAGGAATAGGAGAAGTGCCTGATACAGACAGACTGTCTCTGCTCACCAGTTCAAAAAGTGCACTCTCAGAAATATTTTATAACAGCTTATCAGTCTAAACATTCCTTTTCAGTTCTGTTTCCCTGATGAAATGCTGTGCAAGTCTATTTGGATCAAGGCAGCAACTCCCTGTTTTATTTCCTGCTGGGGAACTGGAACAAACAAGAAACCAGCAGCATCCTGACCAGGGCCCCTTAAGAAGCTAAAGCCATGCTATGGATGAGAATGCTTTGCATGTTGCTATTTTGTTGCAGTGTCGCCAGGAAAAAAACAACCCCAAGTTTTTTTGCAAAACCTATGTCTTTTCATTTACTTCTGTAATAACCAACAAAAATACAGGTATTTTGGGGAAAAAGAATTCACACAAAAGTTATCACATTCTTTTCTCACATGACTCTTTCACCAAGAATAGAATGTCCAGGACTACTGTGGATTTCTGTTTCTCTGAACTCTCAATTTTTTTTTAATATTTTTTTTTGGTGGAAATCTGGTTTAGAGAGTAACAAAAAAAAAAAAAGAAAAAAGAAAAAAAAACCCAGAAAGGCCATTTGGCCATGATTTGTCCGCGATTTTCTTTCATGTTTCAAACCTACAACACATCGGCTGAATGGCTCATGTACAGTTATATCTACTCAGAAAATCCTGTAAAGAAATGGGGAACAAATTTATTCATTCTCATTTTCAAAACCAGGCAATCAGAATAACCCTGGACAAACAACTGAATTCCTGAAACTTCTTAGTAAAGCAGAGATTTCCAAAAAGCTATAATTGTATCATTTGCTAGTTTTACAACTCAAACAAGCAGTAAAAAGGTCAAAGGAAAACATGGCCATTCTTCAGGTTTAGGTACAATCTAACAGTGGCCCACGTTGCTTTCCTTTATAACCAAGGAAAGCAGCTAAACCGAGGTGGGCTCCATCAAATGGAAACGGTATCACCATATAGCCAATTATACAATATGAATGAAATGTCAAACAAAACTGGGTTTAGAAAAAATTGTGAAAATAATCTTGCAAACATAGAATGATAATATGCACTGGTATCTCAATGTTTATGCTCTTATTTGTTAAAAAGAATTTATTTGTTCTTTTAAATGAAAGAACTTTGCACTGCATAGAAATTACACTTCATAAAAATGTTAAGTCTTAAAAAGGGAGAAAAGAAGTAAAAACAAGCATGAACTTAACTCCAATTTCTTTTAACAAAAATGACCTTTTTAGATTCCACTTAAACAAAAATATATAGAAAAGCAGCTGCACGATTTACACTGCCACAATCTTTAAAAGGCTCAGATGGTTGGATAAGGAAAAAAATTCAAACATTTGGAATTCAACTGCTGGATTTTGGACTCCTTCATTTTCCAAAGTCTTAACTTTGTTTATCAGCAACTCTTCTGCTGCGCAAATAATATTATAACCATGTAACTGAGGAAACAAGAGATGCCTTAATTAAAAGCGCTCTGTGAGAACAACTGCGTAAAAGCAACACGCAAACCAAAAAAGCAGAAGCAAGCAGAACCAAGCTAAGCAAGCTCATGAGCTCAAGCATCTCAATAGGAGAAAGTTTTCATTCTTTAAATGCTCTACTCTCCTACATTTCCAACATACAGGACACCAGAAATGAAGGGAACAGGGCTTCTTAGGAACTGCAGTATCAGAGAAACAGAAGAAACCACAGCTGGTTATTGCTTCTCACTCACAGAAAGGCTCCTTCCTGTTAGAAAATATCCTAATCATGTCAGATACTAATCCTGTTACAGGGAGAGACTGAGCCTGCCTTTCTGCTATAAAACTAAAACCAGGTGCTACAGGAGTGAAAAAAAAAAAAAATGGAAATAGTAAACACCACCTTTGTGTCTCTGGAAGACCGAGGTAAGACCCACTGGCTTCACACAATTTACTTTAAACTTGTAAACAACCACCAAATACTTTTCTCTGCAGTAAGGAAACAGTCTTGCAGCATTGCACCCTGCCTTGGTGTTACACACTTATCTGCCATTTTCTGCTATTACAGCTGGTATGATTCACCTCAGATTTGCACTAAATGAAGCTTCTTTCTTTCTTCCCATTTTTAAAATCACCAGTGTAATTTTTGGCTTACAGGAGAACCTGTAGCTCTTCTGGACTAGCCAGAAGGCATTCAAAATTTGTGGTTCATATGTTTGCTTTGTTTTGCTTCTTTTGACCTCCTTGTCAACATTTTTGGGAGAAAGGGAGCTCACAGTTACCGAACCTCCCGGAACCCTTTCACCCCATCCTGACTGCTGCCATAGGCTCCACAAAGCAGCACGCTGCTGCAGTAGCATTTTCTCTCCCTGCCTGTAAAAGAGGCTGAGAATTTGTTACTTGGCTGAATATTTAATTCAACTATAACTAATCAGAAGGAAATGTGTGCTTGATCTCAGTCTCCTCCTCACAAGCAGGGACGTCTCATCTCTCCTCCTACCCATTCAGCACTGTAATTTAGAGCACAATTCTGGGTCTGTTATACACTATTTGGAAGTTATCATTGCTCCAGCTATTCATGGCTCATAAAGTATTGTTCTCTCAATTGCATTGTATTGCTCTTTGTGTGGAAATGATGGATGAAATGGGATACATATTACTTAATGATTAGACTTCTGCAAAGCATGTTCAAACTGATATGCCAAGCTTGATGATACCTTATTATCATCAGTGAAACAGAGACAGCATAATGGTGCCATGTATGTATTTCTTGGCCGTAAACGCAAGTGAAATGTTTCTGTTTCAAACCCCGACAGCTCCTTAGTCTCAGTTATTTCAGTTCAGCTAAAGATGACATGCTAAAATGAGGGCATTCATTACTAAGTGGCATTAAGAAGGGGGATATTTAACCTACCATTGAAATGCTTACAGCAATGCATGGAGAAATCATCTAATGTGGGCTGGCAGTAATTTATAACATTGGGGAAAAATGCTATCATCTTTTTTCCACCGTCTGTGGTCTGGCTTTGCAAACTACAAGCCCTGAGGAGCAAGTTTGATATAATACAGCTAATGAGAATAAGTGAGCACACTGCAATATTCTTAAAGGGTTACACTGCTGAGTCTTTGACTCTTTATACTTTTTAATTTCCTTGTACAAACAGTGCAGCAAAAATGGCAAAATCCATTTGGCTGGTCTGTGCTACAAATTAAATCCTTGATTAAATTTTGGCAATTACTTCTCCGGGTCTTTTTCATTTAAACATTTTTAATTCATTTGAATAAGCTTCTTAATCATGATTCTGGCAACCCACTGTATAGCAAGACAAACTCTAATAAATACTATAGTGCACCAACAGACAAACAGAAGGATGGATGCTGAAAAGGAAGGATTCTCTCTTTTGTGTTGGTTTCTGTGTTTGGTGTTTTTTTTCTTTTATTTTCATAAGTGTGCCCTATATATCCATCCTTTGTGAAAGCTGTATTCCAGTCTTCAGTGATATTGAAATGTATCTCATTATGTATTGACATTTCCCTTTGTGATGTCAAAAGCTAATAAAGACTCCAGATAGGGTTTCAAACCCTCTTAATAAGAGGGTGGAAGGAAGACAAAATCATCCTTAATGCACAAATCAATACTATAGTCAACCAAAGGGTACAAATTCAGAAGGAAATGTGTAGGGCTGTCACTCTTCTAGCAGACAAGATGCTAGATGGACATTTTCAGTGAAGGCGCTTGAATTTAACTACTCAGCCTTTACTGCACAGCATTGTATTACCTACTGAGAAGTACCCCACAACCTGAGCTCTCTAGGGGATTTGGCTGTTTGAGGTTTTTTCCATCTTTGAATACCGACTTGAGATATCAGGCAGTAAAGTACCTCCTTAGACAGAGAGGAAGGTCCAGAGCCCTCTGAGCACTGAGAGCAGCACCATACCATTTTCTGTGTAAAAAGGATGTGGGGAAAAGCAGTGACAACTGGATGACCAGGAAGAGGCAGAAGAGAATAGAAATTAAAATAACCCCTTCCAGACAAGCAAAACGGAATGGATATTAATCATTTATTTTTTATTACTGTGCTACCAATTTACAGCTGGTATAAAATGTAGAAAATATTAATAAATATAGAGGCTCAAAAATTCACACAATGTTTATTAGTGGCTCTAGAAAAGAAAGAGTTAAAGTCTTACTGCGAGGCCAGCTCTCTGTTGCACATGAAATATGCTAATATATAACCTACAGCATCCCTACTCCTGTAACCTCTGGAAATGTTTAATCTCACCAAAAGAGAAAAGCCAACCTTTGTAATCCTGAAAGGATAAACAAATGGTTCACAAATGCCCTGGTTTTTATTTCTTCCCTTTAAGCCAGAAGACACCTGTAGATGGATGTGCTTCTTTTTCCTACTGCATTTCAGAAGCCTGGCTTTATGTAGTTTAGAAAGGAGAAGTACTCAAAAGCCATGCATTTATTTAGGTGCAATTTCATCTACACCTTATGTTGTGAGCTCAGTGTGAGGTAAAGGCACAAAGCAGACAGATAAATAAGAAACCAAGAAAATAATACATAGATTATATTGAGACTTAGAATGCAGGAGATGCTAGCTCTCGGCAAGCTGTAGTAATGTTGTATCTGCCTCTCCTTGTCTCCAAAATCAATGAGACTGAATCCTGGGGACGTAAGTTGAAAGGTGAAGGTTCTGAATACTGGTTAGTTATCATTCAAGGGATATAGAGAGTAGGTAAATTAACCTATTTTGCGTAAAGCAGCAGAGAATAATGACAGATTACCTAAATGAGAAGTCTGTCAATGCCAAATACCCATGGCATTGACATAATAATACTTTATTTTCCCAGTAGGGGCATTTCGAATTCCAAGTGCTGGGCCCCGAAATTTATTTCACAAGTTAATAAAATCATGGTTTTATTTTTAAAGCTTCATGTCAGAATTTCATTTTCTAAAGTGTTCTTATAAAACCTATGCTATGATCCTGAATGAAAAGCTGGTGCCTGAATAATAATACCACAATGAAGAGAGGAAAAAAAAAACCCAAACGAAATACAAGAAGGAAAAATCCTTACCAAGTGAACAGAGGGTCCCATGTATCGACCTGACCAGACTCACAGGGATGCAATATATTCTGAAAACTAAGTTTGGCACAAGCAAAATGTCATGTATAAATGCTGGCATTCCAAATGTTGGGCCCCTCATGTCAGTTTAGATGATTGAAAGGGTAAAATGCAGAAGTCAAAAGATAATACCTTCAGGATCAGTACTGTATCGCAAATAGATTTTTATTTCTGTTGAATCACTTTAATTTAATAAAGACTGGTAGAAGATGCAAAGACTTTCCACCATGTTTAGAAACTAAGGCCCAAATTATATATCTTGATGCACATGGGTAGCCAGTTGATAACAACAATGACAATTCAAATTCTGCTTGTAGCTGGGCTTTTTACAGGTGTGTATCATTTGCTGACAAGACACTTCTATTTTCTACATCACCTGAACATCAGGTTTTGTGTGAAGGAAAAGGTCCTCTGTTTGGAAATCAATAGAAGATATAACTACTGGCTGATCAACTGGCGCATCAGTAATTTTTTTACATCAGTTATTAGTTGTTAAGCTTGGCAGCAGAAGGAACATCTGACTTCCATAACCAAAGACTGGAGAAAGATGACTATTCCCTCTCCAACTAGCAATCACTTGGCAAGTTTTTTTTCACACATCTATTTTTTTGGTTGTTTGTTATTTTATAACAAAATCTTCCTCTGAGCTTCAACTCCAGCATATCACAGCCTGCCAAATTCATTTGTTTATAACCTTAGGCTGAAGCGTCTTTTAATACTCATTTTCTACAACATCTGAGGAGGACAATTCCTAGGCCTGTGGTGTACCCACTCTTTCCCTAGCATATCCTGCCCAGCTGGCACCTCCTGCCCAGCCAGAGGGGCACCTTCAGGATCTGGCGCTGACAGAGAGACACCCTTTGTTAATAAACAGGGGCGCAGGCTGCAGCCCAGCACTCATGAGGACATTACCATGCAAGCCAGCATGTTATTCTTCTCTATTCAGTCCCTAAAGGAATCGTGTTTGACAGAAGTGAACAGCTGCTGTGTATTTAGAGATGTGAATGCATTGCATTATTTAATGAATTCTGTCATTTTAATATAATTATTACTAAAAGTCTGAAAGTAAGCCTATTTTTATTTATGCTTTGAATTTTTACACACTAAGCATTTTCAGCTCTGTTGCAGCCAAAAGTGCTTTCTTTCCAGATAGTACCAGGACTGTAGCTGCACTTGCTTGCACTTGAGCCAACTCCCCTGAATGCCACTAATATTCCTATTTTGCATGCAGTATTTCTGGGCAAATTACATTCACACAAGAATTCCTGTTCTTCCTCCTTTTTTTGTGAAACTCTTATTACCCCAGTGCCTCCACCTACATATTCTCTCTTACTTAATACCATGACAGTAACATCTATGCCAAAAAGACTTGCACATGAATTATTCTGTCATGTGCAAAGCGAGTACCTCATGTGAAGGAAAGGATGAATTTCACAAGCCACTTAATCCTACCAGTATCTTAACAGACTTGCAGCCTAACAGGCACCACTGCAGCTCAGCAGCTCTAGCTGTCAAGCCCTTAGTAGAGCTTGGCTCCCACTATGTACAAGGAGATGACAAGGCAGTTTTGATCCTGGCATTCACTTTCCATTCAGAATAGCACTGCTAATAAACTCATGGGGGTTTCAGAACAAGAGGGAATAAAAAGGGAACACAGGTCATGACACTTTGCTTCCTTACTACAGAGCATGACTCGACTCTGCCTACTTGCCACCTAAAATTACAGTGAGGTAAAAGGCTTTTAGAAGTAGTGTTCTGCTTCTATCAGGAGACGGATACAAACTGACTGGTTGCAAGGCTCTGGTGACCATCTGCAGGCATGTTCCTTTAGGCACTTATGCAATAATCTCATTTTTAAAAGTCATCTGGAATCCTTCTCTGGGGCCAGGACCCTGTGCCTGACACATGTTCTTTTTGGAAGGTATTTCTGGTTTTCCAACTGTTCTGTGTTGCGCTAGGGCTTACAGATACTCTAGTGCTGGACACAGCCTCATGCCCCATTCACATACCTTTATATTGCTACATTACTGGGTGGATACTGAATCACCCATCAGTGACTCATGGGTCACTGAAATATTCACCTATTACTTCATTTGCAGTAGATGTTCCTATGGACACTAGCCAAGTTTATGCTGAATATGTTTTTCACTTGCAGC
This sequence comes from Psittacus erithacus, assembly GCA_009867235.2. Classification (NCBI taxonomy): domain Eukaryota; kingdom Metazoa; phylum Chordata; class Aves; order Psittaciformes; family Psittacidae; genus Psittacus; species Psittacus erithacus. The sequence goes on along the minus strand of WYDI02024796.1, from coordinate 23,853 downwards.
ATTAGGCAGAAGATGTCCTTCTTCTCTAAAGTATCTGTTGCTACCAGAAGGAAAATAAATCTCTGTGTATCTTTCCATATATGCCCCACACATCTAACATTTAAAATCAATCAAAGATAGAACTGTTGCTAGCCTGACTTACAAAATGCTTAAATGTAAATTGTGTGCACACCAAATTACCCTACTCTAGGGTTTTTTGTCAGACTGAATGACCTGCTAGCATAAAAAATCCAATTCAATCTTGAACAGCACAGAGAAGGTGACTACAGACGAGTTATGCCCTGTTTCTCTCTGAAGTAGAGTACATCATAAGAAACTATCAGGCAACGGATCTAAAACAATTACACAGAATTAATTAAACTGTAGAACTCACTGCCACAGGACAGTTTAGATGTGTGCATTCACAAAGCAATAAGCATGGAGAAAAAAGCCAACCTGTGTGGAGCAAACCAAACCAGGGACCTTGATATGTGTACGTCTGTATTTGCATACCATGCCCATACATGCCTGGAAGAAAGACAAAAGCACATCGAAAGCCTCCTGCATCAGTACACCCAGGCATGATGCTGTTTAAACTGTCCCTTACTACTAGTTTTCATTTGCAAATTGAAAGGGGAAGCTGTGGGCAGAAGGGATGCAGCTTGTTCCTCCCAAAGGGGTGCTTAAAATCCAGACCCCTCTCTGAGCAGCCGCAAGTGCAGAAGGCAGCAGCAAAATCCTGACAGGCACTCTAATGAAAACGCAGTCTGTTGCAGTCCCTGTGATACAGAAAATTTCAAAGACGAAGAAGGAGCAGCCCATGGAGCTTCACAAGGGGCTACTCTTGAGGGTCTAAAAAAAGCGGGTATACTGGAAATAAAGAGCATCCACACAAAACTACAGAGAATGAGTTAAGACTTGAAGGGAAAGTAACAGAAAAGCAAGTGGAGTTCATGCTAGCCAAAGGGATTAAGGGGAGTAAGAAAGGCTTTTACAAATACTTGATGTCAGGCAGGAATAAGGTAGAAGAGGTTCACTAATAAATGAAGGCTGGGAAAAAGAAGAGACAGTGACTCCAAAATGAACAAATTGCCATTTAACAAGGAACATAAATAAGAGAAAGCTGGATAATACAAAGAAAGATGGGAGAAAAGGCGGGTAGAAGAACAGCTGCCTGCTGTGTGCCAGCACTGAGGGTGCAGGAAGCACAGGGCGGCAGAGGAGTCTCTGCAGCAGGCGACCCACAGGCAATGTCCCCACATGCCTGGGAACAGGGGCCGGCATGGACCAGCAATGACTCCCCGCAGGTTTTATAAGGCTGTGTTGCCTTCTTCTGCAGGGCAATAGCAACCCTTCTCCTCCTCAAAGGAAAGATGGGGAACTCCTCCCAGGATCTTCGATAATTGTAGAGATAATTGACTGCATGAAGCTCAAGGTCTTGTGAAATCAATACTTGCTATTTTTGACCCAGAACCATGCTCTGAGGTCACAGGGCAGAGGATTTAATGATGAATCCCTGCCGGTAATTTCAACGCACATATGCTTTCTTCTTATGAAGATATGCTGGTCCCAAAATCCAGTTTTACAGGCCAGACCTGTGCGATACTTCTTACGGCACCTCCATCAAGAGTTTCAAATTTAATTTACTGATCAAGCTCGGGCCTTTTTCCAAGGGAGCAGAAAACCTTAGTGGATAGCAGAGAAGGGCTAGCAATTCCCCTCCAGCAAACCAGGCCAGACTTGGCCTGTGAGTCACTGTGAATACTTATGGAGGTGGGTGACATATAAAGGCTACCAGCTCAGGTAGTGGCTTCCAGATCAAAGCTAATGTCATTGCAGAACATCTATAAAACAGATCAAAATCAGCCATAGGTTTTACACTGCCCTTTAAGCTTGGCTTTGAAAAATGCCTCTATGGAAAGGATCAGACTTACCCTGATCTTTTATTTTTGGACTTCACTTGTCAAGAAGAATGCTACAGATTTGATGGAAATGTATGGGCCATTTGGTTTCTATGTGCCCTTTGTCATCTCTAAAAATAGGTCAAATAGTAGCAATACAGTAAGATGTCAGCGCCTGAAGAACCACACAGCAATTTCTGAGAAAACTCGAGAAACTTTCTTTCACAGGTTAAGATATTAAACAGTTTAAATAATTTAAATACATTTATGGAAGTTTTCATGATAATCATCTGACCCAACAAACCAAACATCTGTTGAATGTAAACTCTGTATTGCTGGACTCTCCAGCTTGTCTATATTAATTTTATCTCTAGGGAAATGTTGCAGTTCCTGAGTGTAGCCCAGATCCAAGCAGCAGAACAAGCCTGCAGTTCCTCCCTCTCTTACCCTCCCACAGCCCCATGCCTGTAAGACAGTTTGAACAACATCAGAGTAAAGCAGTGTTCCACAAAGATCGGCTCACATCAAACACACAGCTGTTAACCCAAAGTCACCCAATGGCTGTAAATCTGAGCATTAAGCACCAGCTTTGCCTGCAGAGGTGGTGGGAAGATACCTGCAGCCCTTGGACTCTGTCACACAGCCTCCATCTCTCTGTGTGACCACTGCCTGCTTCCTCTTCTTTGCAAAAAAATGGGTCTTTTAAGAGTTTAGTCATGTTCTGCATGGAGGCTCTGTCATGGGCAAGGAGGGCTGTGGAGCCCTGTGCAGAGGCATGGCTTCACCCCTGCTCTTAAGAAGGTATGTCCCCTGGGATGTCCAGCCACCTCCTCCACTGTTGCATTTACTGTTGGCTTCCTCCTAATGGTCTTCTTCAGCTTCACACTAGCAGACAGATTACGACAATTTATGCTGGCAAATGGAGGCACACATAACAAATGTACCAAACAGTAGAGCTATTTCACTTGTTCTCAGTCAATTCTACTTTCAAATGCATCTGGTATCTTGAAGCTGCTCATTAGAGATGATTAACTTGGTACTTCCCTTCATTTTGTCAACCTTTCTTTTGATTTTCCCTATCACACCCCAGACAAGCCCACTGAATTTGTGCAAGACTTTTACTCAGTTTTATAAATTAAAAAATAAGCAAGAATGAATGGAGTCCTAATACAATTGGTACCATGCTGAAAGTATGCAGGGCTGAGCTATTCCATTGTTGGAAAATAAGCAAACCCCGCCATTTACAATGAATCTTTCTCCATATATCAGTCTCTCAACAAAAGCATCTGAAACCACTTCTCCTGTTTCAGATTGTACATAAATTAAATTCTCTTTAAACAAGTGTGAATACTTAATCTCGGGATAGATTAAAACCTTGGAGTTTGATTTCAAGTACAAACGAGATTGTTCTAAGTAATATCACAGTGTACAGGAAACAATACATGCCAAAGACTCCAGAAATTTCCAGGTATTCAGACACAGGAGAAGCAAAATGCTGCTAAAACAGTGACCCAGATTAATTATTCCACTGGAAACTCAGGAGCAGCCAACATTACTCTAAGAACAGACACACCGAACTATGTCAGACAAATAAAAAGTTACCTCAAAGGCCTATCCATTATTCTTTGTTAATACCCCTAGCCTTCTGCTAGGTTTTTTTGATGAGCAAATGACATAGGCTGCTGGGGAAAAAAAGAATCTGCCATGGAGAGAGAACTGGGTAAAGTCAGAAATCACATCTCATATAGGAGTAAAAAAATCAAAACTTTTTTTGATATTTAAACAGACTAATTTATGCACTAACTTCACTTTTCAGAATAAATCTGTTGCTGAAGCCCCAAAGATTCCTCTCACCGAACTACAATATTATCAAACAGGAATGAGTGCTTTGCTTTCTCAAAATCCCAAGCAACTCTAAGAAAAAAAAAGCCAACATTTATTTACAAGCATCACTTGTGCACCTTCAGCCATGAGTAACAGATTTCCATTAACACTCTGAAAAAGAGCATTTGACTTTTACAGACAAGCTACAAGCCCTACTTAACTTTGAATGCAGCCAGTGACCAACCTAGATGCTTCAATTATTAATTTTTATGAGAACCACAATTATGAGAATGTCTGTGCTGTTTTCTTCATTTTTTGATTTTTCACTTTCATGTATTTATGTCAGAGACTTCAACAAAACAGATTTATAAACAGGGACTTGCATTATCACCCTTGACTCATTCAGAGAATCATAGAATGGTTTGGGTTGGAAAGGACCTTAAGATAATCCAGTTCCAACCCCCTGCCATGGACAGATACCCCTCGCACTAGACCATGTTGCTCAAGACTCTGTCCAACCCCACCTTGAACACCGCCAGGGATGGAGCATTCACAACTTCCCTGGGCAACCTGTTCCATTCCAGTGCCTCAGCACCCAAAGAACTTCTTCCTCATATCTATCCTGAACTTCCCCTTTTTAAGTGTAAACCCCTTACCCCTTGTCCTATTGATACAGTCCCTGATGAAGAGTCTCTCTCTGGCATCCTTGTAGGCCCCCCTCACATACTGGAAGGCGGCTATGAGGTCTCCACGCAGCCGTCTCTTCTCCAGGCTGAACAGCCCCAACTTTCTCAGCCTGTCTTCATATGGGAGATGCTCCAGCTCCCTGATCATCTTTGTGGCCCTCCTCTGGACATGTTCCAACAGTTCCATGTCCTTTTTATGTTGAGGACACCAGAACTGCACACAATACTC
>WYDI02024796.1:0-14693 GCA_009867235.2 Psittacus erithacus | reverse complement strand
ATATCAAGGAAAAAAAGACAATGGCTTTAAAAAGTGGGCTATTATTTACTATTTGGATGTTGATGGCATTAAAAAAAAAAAAAAAAAGAACTAAAAGCATTTAAATTTCTGTACCTAGAGAGGTGTGCTTTTTAATTAGATGGGAGAGTTGACAAAGCTTGGAATAAAAATATTTTCATGTGCTGTGCCTGCAAATAGAGATCGCTCCCTTCAGTTCTAAGAAAACTATCATTTGGATGCGGCTGTGCACTAACTCTATTTATGGTATAGTCTAACACGTTCCACTAATGTGTTCCAAGAGACGGCTCCCTGGGAAAAGCCAGAATCCATGCAAGCAATGAAAAAAATTTGTCAGTGGAAGGCATGTCTTGCAGTGCAGTGGGAGCAGATGAGTTTGAACATACTGCTCCATCGTGCCTGTTTTCAGATAGCCCTGTGCTCTCTGAAGGCAGTTAAATATCTCCAAAATGAGTACAGCCCTAGTGCTCCACATATTAAATCGATTTGTCCTGAAGAAGGCTGTGCTAATGACGGCAGAAAAAAAAAAAACAAACCCAAAATGTCTCACTCTCTGCCTGGTCTGAATTTGGAAATAAATCTGTGACAAAATAAACATTTTTACCTGATCCAAGTAAGTTGTTACTGAATGAGTCTGACAGACCGAGAACACTTTCTTTGATGCAGTAATAAAAACTTTCAAACAGAAAACATGATGACTCTTTTCTGTTTTAAACAAGGATCCTGAGAGGTCCAGTATATTCAATTCAATATTCCAGACACACATTCAATTAAAAGAGCTCAGTAATATATATTTGTAGTTTTTGTTGAGTAGTACAATCAAGGAATGCTGTGGAAGGGCACCTTTTACCTTCTTACGCTGTAGCTAACACAGACATGCCCAGTAACGAGCCTGCCTAAGAAAACAGTAGCAAGAAGGATAGCAGAAGTACAGAAATGTCTTCAAGAGGTCTCCCACGTACCAACCCAGCACAAGGCTGAAGAATGGTTACTCACCGTCCTTTACAGAGCAGAAGACGGATTTCAAGTGCTGGATAAGCAACACAGATGAGTTAGAGGAGAAATCAAGGTTAAGGTTTGAGGAAGCATTATTATGCGCACTGGATCTCTACCCATCTGGCAGGCCGTCTGATCAGAGATGAAGGGAACCGTTTGCTCCCACGAATCTATTTAGGGTCACAGCACACCAGCTCTGTTGTGATGAGCAATGAGGGATCAAAGTAGATCCCTGAGGCTGCCATGTGAAAGACGCCAAATGAGCAGAAAGGTCTCTTATGGACTCCTGAACCCTGGACGTTTCTTTCTTCCTTTCTTTTCTTTTTTTTACCTTTTCATTCACAGATGCCTAAAGATCTCTGACATTTCAGCAAACTGCTGGGGATTGCCAGGTGAGTAAATGGCTGAAGAGTCACAGTAACCACCCTCCCCTCCTGCCTGGAGTCACCAGGAGTTTCATATGCCCTGGGAACTCAAAAAGCAGCATAGGTGACTGGTTGTCTTGTGAAATAAGGATGATTTAGTCAGATCAGAGTCATTGTTTGCCTTTATGACCCACATCTAGTCTTCTATCACATTTACAACACTTAATCCTTAGTAGGAAATGCTACATTAATTTTGACCACTGATGTATTCAGGACAGTCTCAAGGGTCAACATGGTTTCCATCTCTCTTCTTCCCAAGATACATTATTATTACCATCCCATGGGAAAATCAGGCTTCAGCTTATCACATCAGTTTCTTGCAGTCGAGTAAAGGAGCTCTCTGAGAGGCCAGTGAGCAGGAGGGAGTCAGGGAGCTTTCCAGCAAGGGCAAGAACTCTTCCCCAGCTTAAGCATGTCTGCCAGAAAGGTGTGACATGAGCTTTGGCCGCTAGTTTACAGGGAGGTGCCAGAAAGGCTTGGCTAACATCAACAGCATTTCCCCCTGAATACAAATGGCACAATATTGTTACTCCACCTCAATTTGCATTGAAAATGGCATTTAAATAACACAGGTAACCTGAGGTAATAATGACTGGTATTAATAATTTTGTTTATACTATCTAAATGTTTATCATATTTGAATGATTCACATTAGGAAAATAAGAATGCATTGCGTTTAAGGAAAAAAACCTTATTTCTCCCTTCCAAAACTGCTATTCTACCTAGTATTCACAGAAGACCAATAGATACACATTTTTACATCATTAAAATTTTACTGAGGCCTGTTCATTTGTCAAGTTTTGAAAACAAGGATTTCACATCTCAGATTCAGGCTCTTTAAACTGACTTCCCAGCTTCTTTTGCAGAGTTTTTGACCAGGATAAAATATTTTGCCTCACAAACAAACGTGACAGCTTCGCACTCTGTACATTTTACACTTTTAAAATAATGCAGTAATAGACAAACAATGGAAAACTGACTAAGAAATACAGGCTTATAAAAGAGGACTGCACAGATAGGTACATTTAGCAAAGTAATTTCCTACCAATCTATGAGTATCGAATATCTAAATTCTTAGCTCTTTATTCACTCACCTTTGGAAGGTTTAGTTGCCAATTCATTTTCTCAATCTCTCTACTTCATAAATTTTCATTATTTGCATTTTAATACATGCACAATCTTCATTTGAGATTCAGAAAGGATTAAGATAAGACAATAACAAAAGAAAAAAAGCATGCTTACAGGTGGTAGAAGTAGAGTAAGATAAACAGAAGGAGAAAAGTTGATCATGGATACGGAAAACTTGGATACACAGGAAGAAATCTATTTGTTGAAAGTTGGAAAAAGGGGAAGGAGAAAAAGCAAAAATTAATAGAGTAATTGTTAACAAAATCATAATATAAACCAGGAAGGAAATAAATTTAAGTTCTTTTAAAATAACAAAAATAATGTAAATATCAGAGGAAACTATAGGCACAGGACAGCCTGAAGATGAGGCTGCAGATGTCAAAATGGAGAACATAGAGTGCAGAGGAAGGAGTACCCTTAAAAGGTCATTCTTTCTATCCATTGCATAAGTTTGACTTTGCCACATATTTCCAATACTCACAGCATTTTCTGTGGTATGTGCTGACCTTTTAGGTTTGTCTACTGTAGTATTTTCTTTTACTTCAATATTTTTCTTTAAACATTTTGAATCTATGATTTAATGTCCTGTTAGGTAGAGCTCTCATAAAAATAAACCCACACACAGAACAAAAAGAAAAACCAAGAAAAATGATCCTTCAGCACATTTCCAGCTTTGGCTCTGGATATGGGCATAAGACCTCCTCCTCAGAGCTAACCTCTGAGAGTTACTAGGGTAGCTTCAGTGTTGTGTTGGAAAGCTGCTTGGAGTAAACACTTCTAGCATCTCTTAGGACAGTAAAAGCTTAAGGGTTGATGTAGTGAAGGTGTAAGCCTGTGACTGCTCTGACACCTGAGTATCATGCTGGGAGCCAAAAAAACAGGTTATAATGCTAAGCCCTGACATAATGGCTTCAACCAACTGATTTAAGTTCTTTGGGTCTCTTTCTCCTCCTATGGTCTTATAAATACCATACAGACCACAAACACTTTCGTATCTCAGCACTGCCAGCTCATGCTTGTATGACTTTGAGTACACACAGACAGCCAAAGAGCAGTCCCACTACTGATCTTTTAAGAAGGAAAAGTGAATGTTTTTGCACAGAGCAATATTATAGGAGCATTGGTATTTATGGTCTGGCAGTAGGGTTGAGCAAGTCTGACAAAAACTGAACTATTAAATGAGGCTGGATTCATGACCTGGCTAAATAGAAATGTTTTAGCTGCAACCCAAAGTATTTCCACTTGATGAGGGGAAAACAGATTGAAAGACTGTAGTGGCTACATGGATAAAATCAGTGAGGAATGTGACCGTAGTTTATGAACATGAAAAAACTAAGCAAGTTAAAAATTGTATAATAACGGAAGTCCCTATATATTACATCAAGATTTGAAATGATAACCTCATTTTCCAGAGTTCAAAGTCCTTATTTCCTTGTTATACAGTTATTTCCTTGTACAGAAAGGCAGACTGATAATTCCCTTACATCAGTTAAGGTCTTTTTTTCCCTCTACTCTTTCCACAAAGCCTTTCTTGTCACTGGGAAATTCCTTAGACAGCAGCAGGCCCTATTGTTAAGAATGAACAAGACACAAAGCTCAGCTTTTGCAAAGCACTGCTCATTCGGCAGATATTAATTTGAACACTGAAATCAAAGTGTCTGCTGACATGCAGCTCAACATAACTGGAGAAACGTAAGATCCAAGGTATAAAGCAGTGAAAGGACCTTCAAATTTGTACATGGACCCATGGACTGTTAGGCAGGTGTTTTAAAACTGATGCTCTGAGTCTCAACACCTCACTCATTAATCATAATTTAAATAACCAATTGAAACAGACCTCAGAAGACAAGGATGCCTTTCATTTCTCCTATCTCTTTTGGACCAAAGTTTGAAGATGCTTTTTTCTACTTAATGAAGTTGGTCCCGCAAGCCCCTATCTGCAGATTGAGGTAATTTTCTTACAAAAATTCCTAAAAGAAAAAGGCTGAGCAAAGCATGTGTATTTTATTTATCCACATAGGGAATACTCAAAAGAAAGCACAAATCTCTAAGAGCAATAAGAAGTCCTGCTTCTTCCAATATGTTGGTTTCATGGTCTCAGGAAGTCTATCACATAAGTAAATTGTGCACATAGGTAGCATAACCAAGAGTGGAAATTTAATTTATTTGTACTTTGTTAAAGAATAACAATGACAAAGGATTCCTGAAGAACTTCCAAAGGAGAATCTCATTAGTGTTTCCAAAGGTTACAGATGACTTCTGACCAGGAAAAAAATAAACTCAAAAGGGAGGATCTGAGGCTCCTGAATGTAAAATAGTGCTTACAACCATATCTACATATTAAATACATTGCTGCTTATTGCTACCTGTTATAAAAACAACTACTTTGGGCATATTAACAATTGCTTACATGACTCTACAAGATCCTGGTATGTAATGATAGCTCCTTCAGTTCTTAGAAGTGCTGCGTAACTGCTGTGTCCACTAAGTCAAAATTAAAAAAAGATCAATGCTTTTGCAAAGCAAAATCATGTTTGTAAACTCTTATATATTTTTGTTTTCAAGCTCTGCAAATGCATTTTTGAAGATCAGTTCAGATCTGGTACTCATTTGCAAATGAAATGCCAAACTTGGAATGATTTTTAGTTCGATTCATCTCACAGAATCATTTCTTCCCATTCTCCCTTTGGCATGTAATGCCGCCTTGTTGACTGCTGTTTAGTCAGCGGTGTTTCAAAGAAGACATTGGTATCCCTTTTTAAGGAATTATTGTTATTTTTAATTGGAGCCATTTGCCCTTCTGAAAAATCCACATCACTGATGCCAGCTCTTCTGTTTCTGACCTCCACCACCTCCCTGTCAAACTGGAATGGAAAACAATCACCTTTTCCATTTAAATCAGCTCTTGCTGTCATGCAACACCCAGAGTTACGCAAGTAACAAGAAAGCTGAAAAAATGCATGACCAGTCTGTATGTGTTGCTGCAGAAACTCAGTTCAACTTCTTTAATCCAAACAAACCGAGAAAGATGAAAGGAATTCAGGTAAAGCAGAAATCAAATTGAACTGCAACATGTGGATCCAAAGTATTCTTCTCATGTCATTGTTGGAGGGAGAGACAGGGAGTTTCAGGACAGAGCCAAGACACAATTTAAAGCTCACTGAATGGGAAGACCACAAAACTTCAACTATTTTACTAATCAGGTTGTTTCTAGAGATAGAAGAAACCCCATTCCTGGCTTTCTAGACAGAGCTGATGTTCTGGTCTGGTTCAAGAACAAGCAGTCTTTCTGGCAAGTCAGGCGCACTAGGACTCTTCCAGTTAAGCAAGGCTTAGGGAAGGGATCTGACTGTGCGCTTTTCTTTCTTTTTTATTCTTCTAATTGGAATTCATTTCAGCTTTACATATGCATATCTTGTTCATGTACCTTGATGCTCTCCAGAGACAAACCGCTGGAGTCCCACAGGGACTTAACCAAGCCACGAGATGGTTGGTGATATCTAAGCTTTCTGGGAGTTCAAACCCTCTGCTGTCACAGGGAAAGCTGAGAAGCCAGTGCTTAAATATCTTCTGGCAGTCCCTGAGAATCCTTTTTCAAATGTCAACTGTAAGAAAGGCAGACACTTAAAATATATCTTTCTTCTTCCTCTGAAATAAGAGTAAGACATATCTTGCCCACATACACGAATGGTGGGTTGCACTGCAGAAATAAATAAATATATGACAGCAGAAGGTCTGCTGCCCTAGCAAAAAGTGATAAAACATTCAGGGATCAGCAGTTTTCGCCCCAACTACTTACAAACCAAAGGAGGTATTTCAGGCTGGCGAGTTATACCTCTGAGAACAGAGTTATGAAATAATTTCTCCCATGGCTTGACAATGCATTGGAGTGGGGGGAGAAATGACAGGCAGGATAAATGTGCCTGTCACACAACGAGCAAGCCTTAAGCACAGTTGAATAAAAAAGTTAAAAAAAGCAGAAAACCCAAACCTCTGAACTTTTGTCATAAACGATATTAATTTCTCTCCCTGAATAATTCCTCCACCTTCCACACCACAGATACGTCACATGGTTTGACACCTGGCCTGAAGATAACATGACAATCTCACTAAACACTGAGGGTTGTTTCATTTTTTGTTTGATTTTATTCATTATGCCCCTTAGTTTACCATAGGGCATTGAGGAGAAGAAAAAAAAAAAAAATGGATGAAGGACAATTTCTGACAATATTATCCATGGTAGAAAATGATACCCCTTTTCCTTCATCTTGGGTCATGCAAAATTAAGAAGTTTCTTTTGTAGTCAATGACTGATGGTGAACTGAGAAGTTGTCACAGAGGGTTATCTCAAATAGTGAAACTGAATCTGAACAGAAATACTTTATCATTATATAGAAAAAATAACCTGACAGTAAACAAAACCAATAACATGTTGCTCCTCGTGTCTACCATGGGCTACACTGGGCTAAGAGCTCATCTCTAAAAGCTCTGCATGTGCAGTTGCTAATGCATGGGAAATGTGATTAACTGACTGAGAAAGGCCTAGAATTACTCCCATTCTGACTAGATTACTGGATAATTAGATTGGTGGCACTCTTCCCTTACTGGGCTGTCAGATTAAATCCTGCTGGTGTTCTTCAGATAGCTGTTATGTTCCACAATAACAAACAGGGACTGACACCAAACACTTTTCATGTTCAAAAGATGTAAATGCTTCTTCTACCTTTACTGCACCAATAACAAAAACACCCAGTGCACTTACTATTTCATTGCAAATGTCATTGAATTTGATTAAAACACACTTACTTGATAAACCTGGTCAGAAACATTTAATTTGACTTGATAAATGGGAATCACAATGCTTTGCATACTCATTTGGCTGATTACCTAATGGAAGGGTGAAATCAAATTACACTTTAATGGGCATAAAGAAAGAACATTTCAAAGTTCTGCTTACAAAGAAAAGTCTTTCATTCACATGCTCTTTCTGGGGCCTGTTCACTCCAAGACAGGAGCTGGCAGGTACATTTGGATCTTCCACATTTGCTTAATGTAGGAACTAAAAGCTTTACTCTTTCTGATTTTCCATAACTGGTATTGCACCACGTTAAAATGGTAACTGGCAAATTTATGGTATTTGGTTCCTCTCTTCCCTCCTTGAAGACATGACATAAACTCCGTTATCTGACCAGAATGGAAAGTTGGATTACTAATTCTCAAAATAAAAAAAAAAATAATGCTACTATTGTCAAATCTGTACACTAGAATCTCACAAAGATCAGTATGATTATGTTGCTTCCCAAAGTGACTGCTGGATGGCAAAAGTCTTCTGAAAGATAGCAATGGGTGTACGCAGAACCTGGGTCAGTATCTGGATTCAGATTAAAACTGTGGTGAGTCTCCCATTGTCCTGAACAGAAGAGGGGAACAACCCTTGGTGGCCCTAACACAGGCAGCTTTATTGCCCCATTGTAAACCTGTCTCAACAGCAAAGCAGCTATCCCTGCTGAGGCACCCTCTAGCTATCACAGCACCACTTTTTTTTTTTTTTTTTTTTCCTGCAGATTTCAAGAATCATAGAATGGTTTGGGTTGGAAGGGACTTTAGAGCTCATCCAGTTCCAAACTCCTGCCATGGGCAGGGACACCTTCCACTAGACCACGTTGCTCAAAGCCCCGTTCAACCTGGCCTTGAACACTGCCAGGGATGGGGCATCCAAGAAAAAACATGCAGGCAGAAAAAAAAAAAAAAGGAACAAGGCACAAAAGTTTGTTTTATAAATTCCAGTATTTTTCCTTCTTACTTTAGATTATGTAATAGTGCCATATTTGGAGATTTTCCACAGGTAGTCAATAAAGGTAAAGTTTTCTGTACATCTGTTCTCACTGCCAAATTTATGCAATGTGATGAAAAATGTATCTTTTGAAGTTTGCACAAGAAAGAGGAGATTGAAGCCAAAGAAAAGGTGGAACATCTCTGATAACGTATGTCAGAATATCAAAAACATTTGAAGCTGTAAAGCTGTAGCTGATTTGCCTTTTTTTTTTTTTTTTGCTTTCCAGTGACTTATTTATTTTTTAAATTTATTTTAAACTGTAAAAGTAGTTTACATCTGCATGAGATTATTTTCCGATGAAACAGGAAAGGGGTAGAATTATAAACAACAACGCCAACAAAGATAAGCAGCTAAAACAGTAAACTATAAGCGCTGAGAGCAAAAGCTGCTGTTAAGAAACAAACCACTGTTATATACCTTGTATTTACAATACTAATGTCTATTTATCATATCTGATAGGAATAATAGTTTCAAGGACTTGCAGCAATAACTAGAACAGCAAACTTAATGAAGTTAATGATAAATAGAACCCATTTTTCCACCCACAGGTTCTGTTTTTAATAAAGCTAGATAAGAATCATTTGTCTTTATGGCTGAAACAGAACCACGTTGGAAGGAAAATGAACTGGCCAATTTACAGTGTCCAGCAACATCAAACAGCAAGTTTGGATAGGAAGTGACACTTAACCTAAGGAAAACAGTGGAAGGATTATAACATGTTTCTTGAATTAGAATTTGACCAGAATATTCAAATTAACTCTTTCCAATCTCACAGGTTAAGATAGGTGGTGAGTACCGTGAGATCCTTTCTATCAAGGTACAATAAAAAAAGAATATACGGTCAGGTATTTATATTAACTCTGTTTGTGAATATACGTTAAGTTCCCACAGAAAACTAAAGTTCCCAACAATTAAGGCCCATGTGAACATAATAGAGAACTAGTATAAAACCTCAAATCTCCATTCACTTCCATGGAGCCAGGCTGATTCGTATCCACCAAGACCATGATTTGTCACATACCCTCATGCATTCTGATCCTAGAACTATGACATTTCTTACGAAACTATGCATAAGAAAATTACTAATGAACCAGACTCCCTTGGGTTAATAATTTTAGGCTACTAGGTATATAAATATGTTCTGATCACTACTCAGTGGGCTGGGACTAAAATCAATGGAGAAACTGGTCTGGAACCATCTTTTAACAAGCAGTTCTTTCTCTAAGGAAAGGAAGGAAAAATGCCTTTGGCTACTTGACAGAAGCAAATGACATTTGTTTAAGGTCGCTTGGGAATTGTAATGGCAGGAAATTACCTGTGAGAGATGGATTAATATAAAGTTAATGCTGCCATAAGTACAAATATATTATTCACCTGTCTATGCTGTTATCAGATGGACAGATACATACACATGCAGTTAAGCACCTTCACTAAAATTTGAAATGCTCTGCTTTTCCTTAACTTCCTTAATTGAAGGAAAACTTCCCTGGCAGTGGCAGCAGGGAAACTCCATTTCCCTGGGCTTTCATCCTTGGGCTCATTCAGGAGCACGTGGGTTTGTGCTTACCATGATGGAAGTTGTTTCTGATGTGGACACCTGTCCAACATGAGCTGAACAGAAACCACCGACACCTTTCACAGTGCCTAAGAACTATCAGATGTTAACACATTTTGGCTAATAAGGAGTGGGATTATGATTAAAGAAAGAATCATAAGAGTAGAAGGATTTTAACCCTGCTTTTTACATGCAGTAGGGAGTAAGTGCTCTTCATCTGAAAGGTGATCATCCAGTCCCTTCATGAGAACTAAATACATTAAACCAATAACGTGAATAGCATCCACCATTTCACATACTTTGGGTGGCCTTATTTCAACAAAAGGTTATTCATGCTGCTACATTATGAGGATCCCTAAAACCTCATTAGCAGCAGTGAAACAGATCCAGCGGCAGTAATAAACTCCAGTTTAAATTAGAAACAGCTACATTTTGCACATTCACATGCATACACATGATCTGTTCGCTGATAACCCAAAATAACGAATTAGTTGAAGTTTACATAACTTGAAGAGGAAAAATAGTAAGAAACAACCCCTGTATCTACAGCAATAAATCCTTTATTCATCTTACAGCTGAACTGTTCCTCTGATCATTAAGGAAAAACTAATTAAAACAAGGCTTCATACACCTTTACAGAAAACTGCTTCCCAGGGTGAGATGTGGTAGAGCCAAAGTAGGCTCGCATTTGTTTGCAGTGTGTGGTCCCTGATGTGAAAAAACACACAACAAGAGTCACTCTCATTTTAAATATTTCCAGCTTGAGTTTTCACTGCAAAACATCATTTGCTAAGTTTGTATTCAAAAGGCACGGCATAGTAAAAGTTCTCTTTAAACACAAAAGGAATACTTTTTGTCTAACAGCTGAACAGCCCCTCTTCCTCTCCCTTTATTCCACAGAGAAAAATTCTACACACTGCAAAACCCTAAATCAAGTCAAGTTTGCTTTCCTCTATGAAAATTTCTATTTCAACATCACAACTGCTATTAACTTCAAAGGAAGCTGACAGTTCTTCGGTTATTAAGTTAAAAGATGGCCAACTTTCAGCTGGAGTCATTGCAAATTAATTCTGCCTTACAAGGCCACATAAGGTTATTTCCTGAGCTGATGGTAATAAATTGCCCTTTCCGTAATGTAAGAACAAATGAGTACAGGGAGGCTTTCCTGATGCGAAAACAGGAGGACTGGGCTAAGCGGGTCTCGGGGAAATGGTGTAGGGCAGCCTGACCCAGCAGCGCTTAGACCCGCCCTCACTGCAACTCCACCTGCAGCTTGAATCTGCACCTTACTTTACAACGTACTCGGGTGCTTGCTCAAGCTGGAGTGTGGCACTAGATATGACCTGACAGTACCTCTTTTACTTTGTCATTTTACATTTTGTCCTGTGGATTGTAACTGTACACTTGTCAGCTACAGCACAGAGCAGGCAGACTGGAAGCCAAACTGGCTGAGATCGGCAGGTTTTGTCTTACAAACTTGATCTCTACTATGCCCTCAGCTTTGAGGGGCGCTTATTTATTAATGGATGTATAGGAAGAAATAGAGCTGGCAGGAACATGCTGTGTAAACAAGCATCAAAGTACTGACATTTTCACTTATCGCTGCGTAATTTGCCACAGTCATATGAAAACAAAGCCTGAAAATCCAGGATTATCTCTTCCCGCTAAACTATTCCAACAGCTTCATTTCTAAGAATGCGTTGACCTCCAGGCAAAACATTTCCTCAAGGGGTGGGAAAAACCCTGCCTAAACCCTGCCTGCCCTCAATCTTGTGCAACCCTCTCTCTTTGCACACAGAAACAGCAGTGGAGACATCACAACATTCAGGCAGGAGGGAACCTCTGGCACATGATGACTGTTATCCCACATCCGTCATAACCTGCTGTCTCCCACCTCAATTTCTTCAAATATTTGGGGCAAAAAACTATTCTTTTCTTTTTATCTGTACAGGACTTTTTGGAGTCATGGGCCCAATCTATTACTACTCTAACACAAATAATGAAGTCTCCCTGGTGTCCAAATGACACAAGATGGTAGAGAGCCAGTTTTTATGAAAACAGAGGCAAAATGCAGGGGAGTTTTGCCATTACCCTTGGTGAAGCTATCACTTAACCCAAAAGGCCCACAGCTCATATTGCAAGCCGAATAGCAAGAAGTCTGCTGGGTCTCCGACACCTGGCTCTCATTATGGGAACACAGATTTCCTCTCTCACACATTTCTGCTTTTTATCTACCGAAACCTCCATATCTGCACTCTACACTGGTAAAGTGAATTTCAGTGAAGAAGGCACAGATTAATTCTCATTATTTCCATTATGAGCATTATCCCCGAGTTAGTATGAAAAAAATCCAAAACCTCAGACTTTGACCACCAAATGAGCTTAGGTTTAATTATAAACAAAATGGGCTTAATGGTAGGTTTTGTACAGCCTCAGACAATCAAAGCTACTGATAAACAACAGGCATTGCTTATGATGGGAATAAACTGTCTTTTGTTTTGTACAAAAGGAGGAAACCTGAGGGCCAGGAGAGCAACAGCTATTTCTATGGGTCAAGTAATATGTCTTATAGGACATGAAATATTAGTAAGAAAAGCTATACAGAGATGGCTGCACAGCCCATTGCATTGTCTTTTTGAGGGAGTGATGAGAATGTAGGTCAGCAAGAATAACTGGCAGATTATCCTGCCTTTGCCCAAACCAGAAAGGAACATTAAAGTCTAGGGCAAAATCTGACAGCAAGATGTCCCACAGGGACTCGGGGTTTCTCCAAGCAGGATGCAGGAGCTCAGGGTTCAAGGCCCTACATCCCTGACAGTTAGCAGGCTATAGCTTTTGTCTTTTGCAGTGCCCCTAAAATTATTCTATTATTCATATGAGGTGGGAGAGGTCTAGGTGAGCAAAACCAGGAGCAGCTTCTTACAAGACAGCTAATAATTTGAGGAAGGGGCAAGAGGTCTATCACCTGGCATGTAAGAGACCCTCCCTAGAGCCCCTGCTTCAAATTAGACTGACACAGGACTGAGGCCAAGCCACCAAAACCTACTTTAAGTTCTGAATTATTAACTGTTCTGAAGAAAAGAGGTTCTTTCACTATTAAAATTCATTCTGGAAGCTCCAGGGTTTTTTTGTCTAAATACATTTCTAAAGGGTTTTTTGTGTTTTGGTTTGGGTTTTTTTTGGTGGAGCAGGGAAGGTCAAAAAACCTTCACAATTTTCACTTCCATATTTATCTACTGTTGTAACTGCAAAGCAAAGTGAGTTTAGGTGGTCCAGTGAGATCCATGATGAAGGGTCCTCCACAGAAATAAGAAAGATGTAAAACCAGTTTTTAAAGTCCAGGAAGAAGAAGGTAGAAATATTGAAAATTGATAAACAGCCTGAATAAATTGAAGTCATTCAGGAAATTGCTTTTGGAAGGACTTCAGCAGTGAATTGAAATATTAAGATGTTTAGGGTCTTGATAAATAGAATTTCTTAATGGAAAATGAGTTCACCTAACATATTGCAACAAAGAATGCAGCAACTAGTCAGGTGATGCTATGGATTAATATATACAATTAGGATAAAGATAATCTGTTCCCATAATATGCAGCAAAATAAATCAAGCAAGCTGAATATCTTCTGTTATGCTGAAGTCAGAGATAATTGCAAATATATTGGCATATGTTATTAGTCATAATACTCATCTCTTAGAAAGTAGCCACTCATTGTCCTTTGTGAACATTTAGTCATTTCCATTGCTTTGAGGTCTTCATATTCTGATTGTCATACAAAATGTACTATGGCTACTACACAGTCAAATATTCTGAAAATGGAAAGAAACCCAGCAAATATAACCAAGTGAACCTCAAAGAGCTCAAAGTCCCAAGAGAGCCGTACAGTGCAGACAATTAGTTTCTGCTTACTGGTAATGTTTTGCAGGCAAACACAGAGGAATCAATCCCAAAAGATCCCCACATAAGCAATGAGAACAGGTAAGAACTGTGAAAGCAGCAAGCCATGAGGAATAAAAAACAGAAAAATAATTTGAAATAATCAAAGCTTGCCTGTGATTCACCTCTGTAAGGTCTCTCCCTTTATTTCTACCTATCAATACATATCTTGCACTGACATTTTGAAAACAACATGAAACAAAGCAGGTTTACCTGGAATAACATCTTTCATTATTTATTTACCGCTAAACCACAAACTGCTATGCAATGCATTTGCTGCAACTGGAAAAAATTACTTTTCATTGCAGTCTGAGTAATTTCCTATTTTCTTCCATTACTGAATAATAATTTAATGCAGTAAACAAATATACACTCATTAAAGTCTCTTAGCAGACTAAAGCTTTGAGTCATTGTTCCGGCAAAATTTCTCTTAAAGCCCTTGGAAGTGCTTCGTGAGCAATCTTACACAGGTAATGAACACAGTACATGAAGATAAATAACTTATCTTCTCTATTTCAGCACACTGAGAATACTACCATAGGCTGCAGAAGAGCTGTACATTCATTAGGCCATGCCCATTTCACAGTCCTCCTTTGGCAGCTCTCAAGGCTGGCAATGTCTAGCCCTGCCACCAGTTGGGCCCAGATCAATGCTATGTTGGTCTCATCAGAAAAACACCTGCTAACTAGCACACAGCTCTGAGAGGCAAAGTCTTGGATACAGTGGGTACAGTAATGCTGGAGAATCATTCTGTGAACATCACATGTAACATGGGCAGTGACAACTGTATAATCACAGTA
>WYDI02024795.1:0-83108 GCA_009867235.2 Psittacus erithacus | reverse complement strand
GTTCTCAGGCTGAAAGTTAGAAACACAGCACTGCACCAGCCACTAAGAAGGAGAAAAAATGACTGCTACTGCTGAACTCATGACACTTTTATTTCCTACCTTACTGAATAGTGCATTTAACCTGAACTTTAAAATAGTGTCCTCTGCAGTAACTATGTCATGTCCTTCCTTGTAGCCAGATCTGATTCCCACATCTTTTCATCCATGCCTGCTAAAGGAAGAAACATCACTAATGAGCCCTATTTGGACCTTAGAAGTGTAAAGGAACTGAAAGATGAGTTATGGTGGGTATAGCTATGGGCAGTTTTAGATGCTACGGCTTCTGGGCTGTTTGCTTGGCCTCCTGCCAGGCGTGACAACCCAGTGCTGACGTAGCAGGATGCAGTATTTTAGGAATGTCTCTTTGAGGCATGGATGCTCCTGCACAGCTCTACTGCTAGGCAGGAGCTGTGGCATGGGAGTAGGGCAGAGAGATCTGGTAAGGAGCATCTTGCAGTAGGTGTTGTCAGAGCCCTGCACAGCAAGCACGAGACTTGGGCAGATGCTCTTGGAACACACTCCCTCTTGGTGAGAGTCAGTCATCACTGTGGCCTGCAATGCTGCTGCAGTGCCAGGGTATGGATCTGAGGACAGCGAAGGGCAGGCTGCATGGCAGAACAGAATGTCCACTGTATGTCATTGTGCCTGAGAGGCCTGAGTGCTTGCATATTGTGCTGTGTACCGTTTTTATCTCATTTTTCCTCTTTTCTGCAGTCTGCTCTGTATTTTAAGCACAACATTTTGACCCGTGAAAAGCTGCAGCTAGTGTTCATTTTAGCTATAGAGGTATAATGCAAGCTGGTATTCAGCAGTGCATAAAGCAGTGTCTGTTTTCATTTATATGCCTTAATCTGATTTATCCATTATTTTTTGTACACTGTAATGTAACTCTTGCAGGCTGCGAGGCTTGAGAGGGCTCAACTTGAAACTGTGGACACTAGTAGAAGGCAGCTGGCTATGATGGAGGAAAGAGTCAAAGCCAGCATCAGAAAACACAATACCCTGTTGTCAGTAGAGTGAGGTGGAATTGGCTCTTAACTACTCTTCAAAGGACCGCCCTGTGTAGCCAGGTGTCCCAGAGATGGATATATGTGGTGCTTCAGCAGCACTAGAGCACTGCAGTCTCTACTAGACACCTAGCACTTCTTCCCTTTGTTCAGCCCTGCATCTCAGCAGCCTCCTTGCTGCCAAAGTGGTTAAAAGACTGGAGCGCAGTGCTGGTCTGACTACACTGTGGGACTGTGCCCAGCAATGCTTCTGCTCTGTGTTTGGCCCATTTGGTTGATGAAGCAGCTTATTTCCACTGACCTGCACTCTAGCAGGAAGGACATGGCAAAGATTTCAATCTATTCTCTAGCATTTAATAGCTTAGAGATTTTTCAAAGGCTTTGCTTTTTGGAGGGAAGGGGGAGTAGTTTTTCAGTGTTTTGGGGTTTGTTTTCTTTGCTTTTGCTGAGATTTCAGTTTGCCCCTCCCTGCAGCAAGTCAATTTTCAGATTGCGGCTCCCAGAGCTGGTTACTTTCCTGTGCATACCACCTCCTTCATCTTTTCAGGTCTGTTTTCTGGTCCCTCAGATAAGGCAGGACAAGGGGGAAGGAATGAATGAAAGCAGCAGTTCTTGTAGCTGTTATAATAGCTTTCTGCGCAGAGCAATGAGCACAATGTGATTTTTGGAGGGATTTATAAACAAGTTTTGAAGTCACACAGGGAGTATGTTCTTACCCTCAAGGCACATATGCATACTCATTAACATTAATGGAAGCTGCAAGCACTGAACAGAAAATAGACCATGCAGTGGTAAAAGACATGAAGATCTAGTTACCCACTTGGGAATTGTGTTGTGCCCAAGACTTGGCAGTTAGTACTTTAGTTATGTTGTGCTAGTTTATCCTCTGTACTTAGTGTCTTTTTTTCTTTCTTTTTAATTTAACAAATTTGCTTTATATATTCCTCATCTCTCTTTTCACATTATGATGTTGCTCATTTGCTGAGAGATGCTGCACCTATGTAAAAAAGCACAAAATTAAATGTGCAGCCGCCCTGCAGTACAGATATCTCTCTGCTCTCAAGGTGATGGAAGCTGGGATGTTCTTGATAATGGAAAAGCCTTAATAATGTGAGTTCAGGGAGTGTTGTGCTGATTTACCAGATTGTCTGCAAATACAACTGGTCCAAGAGGAGGCTGCCTGCCCCAAACTAAGGCCAGTAAACTCTGCTAAACACTTGATTCCTGCTGAGTGTGTGGGCTTTTCTGCCTGTGTACCTTGGTGTTCTAGGGCTCAGGAGAATTTATGAGCACGGTTGCAACTGCAGGCCCAGACTGTGCTTGTGAATTCACACCATTCTGCCCTGGAATTAGCAAACCACCTAGGAGCTCAAAACAGTGCTGGGTATAATGCTGACATGCTGAGTGGGAGGCTTTCTCCAGGCTGTTGCCACCCTGAGGTCTGCTGACTGTACAGAGTCACTGTAATCTCTGGAAACACCAACAAGGCAAGGAAATGTGAGCCACTTGTGCAGTCAACTGGGATCTGGGACAGAGTATTAGCACAGGTTTCACATTGTATGAGAATCACAAGGATGCTTTTATAACCAATCCAGCCCTGGAAGTGCTTCAGCTGTGCTCTTGAGGTGCCTGAATCCATAATCTTTACCAGAATGACCACAATGAAGAGCGAGTCTCTGAAGAAAGCTATCACGTGGGTGCTTTCGTCCACTGCGTGGTTAATTTGCAGCCTCAGTAGACAGCCCCTTTGTAACTGGAAGGTTATAGTGTCAATAAATCCACCTATTATCATCAAGTCACTCTATGTTAAGCCTGGAATACTGCAAGGAAAAGTCTGTTAAGTCATCGTATTTGTGACTATTTCATTTTTTATTTTGTTTATACCTCAGGGAATCATAATACTCGGCCTTCTCAGCATTTCCACCTGTGAGCTGAAATGCTATGAAACACTAGATTCTTGCATTATTTTGCATCACTGAATGGCTCTGAAATCAGGGCCAGGAGAGGAGGGGAGGAGAAATCTGAGTAATTCAGTTGCCTCATTTTGACAGCCCTTCGGAGCCTGTTAAGTAAAAGAAATGCCCGTGAAACTACAAAAATACCAATTTTGGAATACTTGTACTACACTTCTATTTTCCATACTGTCTTTGTCATTGTCTGTTGAAGACATTGCAGACAAAAGGCCTTGAGGGATCAGTCTGGAATCCTAAAGTCCCTGTTTATTCTCAGAGCTAGTATGTGATAATAGAGATGTCTGGCAAAACTAATTTGGAATTAAAGGAAAAAAAACACAAAACAGCTGCACTTTTAATTCTACAACAAATACATTGGATTTCCACCTCTTTATCTTACCTTATTTTTAGCTGATGCCCTAATTCTGTTCTCGCTTAAACAGCCAACTGAGCCAAATCCTTATGGAGGGAAGTGCAACTGAGCTGTCAAAGTATTTCCTGCCAAGAGGTTGATACTGAGAGGGTGGGAGGGCAAGCACCCTGCACTCACATTGGCTTTACTGGGAACTCACGGTGCTTAGCAGAATCATGTCCCAAGAGATTTAACTCTAGCTCCAGGTGAGATGCTGTCATGGCTATCCTCTGTTTCATTGGTAATTTCTTTCTGATGACTGTTTGAATATAGTGGTCTTGGTTGGTGCACTGGTTGCTGCTTTCATCTCTTCCACTTGGCTTAATGCTGGATGACATCAAGCAACATATGCCTGACATGCTGCAATTGTTTGGCACTTCACGCTTTCCAATCCGTATGTTCAAACAGTGCTGTGTTGGGATAATGTGCACAGCAGTGACAGCTCAACAGAGCACAACTTCCTCTTTGCAACACCGTCAGCTTGCCTGGAGGTCACGGTGTACCAGCCTGGGCTCTTCATAGATGCATAAGGAAAAAATAAAACCAAGCACATGCAATTTTTTGTGCTAATTTTAGTGGCCATAACTGCTGGCATGTCAAACAAGAAGCACATCCCCCATAGTCCAGACGGGTTTGCAGCTGGCTGCTGGTTCAGGAGGAGGCTTTGCTGTGGGAAGTAAAAAGCTGAAGCACAATGTACTTAACATCATCAAGAGGCATAGCTTACTATCCATTTCCAGTGCAGTGGTATAATATTTGCCAGGGGTTCCATCATTTCTCCAAGATAAAAATGACTAATACTCTGCCTTCAAATTCACAACCAGCTTGTATGTAACAGTTGTATAACTCTAGCTTCTCTTATGCTTAGTAGTAAAAAAGAAAAGTGGTAGTGTGAGTACAGCCCTCTCTGAGCATAGAGGGAACAGTATAACCTTTGGGTTGGTGGCACTTCCTGGGATGAAGAAGATTCCTGGCATTTTCTTCTCCATGCATGACTGCAAGGGGAGCTGTCTCCCCTTTCCTTTTGGTAGAGTACCAGTGGATGGCTATAAATCTTGCCTTAGGATCAGTGTGGTGGTGCCATAGTGTCTCCTCAACTGGGAAAGTTTTAATGGGGCTGTGTTTCTGCTTATGACAATGGAAGTCTCTTACTACTTGGACTTTGCTGAATGAGACAGTAAGTAGCTCTTTGATTAAACAAACAAACACAACAAACCCAAAGAAAGCAAACATACGAATGTGCACCAAGCACAAATTTGAAATTATACCACCGCTGTGGATTCAAAATCTTGATAATATGTCTAGCGTGTTTATTTTCTTGCTTATGAGATTTTGCAAACAAAAGCATGGAAGCTCCAGGTATTCTGTGGTTCTGAATTATTTGCTATTTTCTGTTAAGGATGAGATAATTTTTACAGCTTCTGTGGATAAGTATCTGTAGTGACTATATGCCATAAGATCCACATCCTGCGAATAAGTGCTTGCATGTGAGTAAATGTTATGCCAAATGGGGACTTGGTGTGGTGTAAGTGGGGGAACAGGGCTCTTCACAGCTCTGCCACTGGCTTGAATGGCCTTGACTATTTCACCTGGTTCTTGGAGTCCCAGATTCCTCCTCTGCAAAATAGAGATAGTGACAAAGGTTTTGTTTCATGACGCAGTTTGCAGCCAGCTTGTGATCAGAGTATTTCTGGTCACAGTGAAAACTTGGGCTAATGGGACACGGTTAAGCGCTTTTGTGAACAGTGCTGTAGAAAGAGGCTTTTGAGCAGAGAAGGGAATACATGAAAGACGATCCTTGCTTAATGTGAAATTTCACACATCTAGCAGTGTTTCATTTGTGAACTCAGGGCAGTCACTGTGAAAACGAGGACTTTGAACAGTTTCTTAACATAGGAACTGCTCAATTTCCTTTTCTCAACCTCCTGTTGGTATCACTGATGCTGCAGTGCACAAATAAGGGTGACAGAATCTACACTATGGTTATGGTCCAGCTCTATGAAATGCTGAATGACATTGGTTTACAGCACAGACTGTCCCAGGAGATGGTAGGTAAATAACCATCCATCAGAGCTTAGTCTGTTCTGTGCTGTCCTGTACCAGAGGGTATGCCTCAGTATTATGGATGAATTCCTGCAAAGAGCTTTACTTCTGAGCAACAGCGGAATGAAGCAGGCTGTAAACACTGGGTTATAGCAATAGCTTCTGGTTTCGTATGGTCGTGCAACTGCTCAAAGCATGAGTGCATCCGTATGCCCTAGTGACAGTAGGAGTAGACGCTAGTTCAGTCATTTTGGGAAACTTCAACAGCTGCAAGATAGGATAAAAAGGAACATTTCTTGCAGTGAAAAGTTGCTTGGCAAAGGAATTGATAAGGTATGTTATCTGAGAAAGCTGACCAGGATAACATTTTCAGCAGTCACTGTCTTTTCAGTGGCAAAACCAGCACTGGCTTGTCCCTGCAGCCATGCCATTCCCTTCTGCGCTTATCCGAACCATTAAGGCTGTTTTAGGGGCTGTGCTGTAAGGCTGGATCAGTCCAAATTATAAATAAATGGGAAGGAGAAAGGAAAAATGGGAGGGAAGGAGAGTAAGGGGAAGAGGAGTGCTGTGTGTGTGCTCACTGCAAACACAGTGGAGGAGACACAGGGAGAAATAATAACAAAGTTCATGCATGTAATGATCTTTTGGAAGCAAATGGTGGTCTTGTCTCTTCCTCCACTCATACTCAGGTGGTTGATGCCTGCTTCTTCTGGTAGATATTCTCTAAGATCTTTTAGCCTGTGATACTGCTTTTGCTTTAATTGCCTTTCATTTACCTCAGCTTTCCAAACATTTTTGCTAGAAAGCTCCACATCTTGCCATTGCTCCGTCTTCTGTCTTCTGCTTCCTGGTCTTCTTTCTCCTTGTTTTTACAGGGTGCTAATTTTCGGTCAGTTCTCTTTATCATTCCCACTAGTTCTGCCTGTAAGTTGAACTGAGCAGGCTCTGCAGTCATGGGTGAGGTAGGAACAGCTTCTGGCAGCAATGTCTCTGTTAATTTCTGTGCCCTATCTTTGTTTTTTCATTCTCCATCTCATCTCTCAGGTGGCGCAATGAGGTTAAGCCTGGAATTTGAACCAGGAGAGGGCTCTCCCGAAGCTTTTCTGGAACTGCATACAGCACTTTCAAAGTGGTACTGTACACTGCAGCTGTGCCAGGTGAATTTATGGTGATTAGGCACAGCTGCAGGACCCTTGTAGATCAACACCATTACAGGCTCTACTAGTTTCACTTGACCAATCTGCAAACAAATGCAAGATGCAATGATAGATGCCAGGCGCACAGAGAAGCTCTGAGTGGGAGGCAGCTGATTATGTGTGGTTTGTCTGTAATTTTGTCAACATTTTATTTAGAGTTGAGTTATAGAGAGGAGACACCCGTGTAGAGATGGTAATAAAATTACTAGCTATGAGGCTGTCTTCTTAAAGCCAGTTGCACTGAGTGTTTTGGTAAAGCTCAGCGTCTGACCACAGAGCTGTTACATCTCCTGGCACTGCTGCCTCTGTGTGAGCTGCTCTCAGAATGCTCTGTCTACTTCAGCTGTCATCATAATCACCCAAAAGAAGCTCAGTGACAACCATCAGGAGCTGCTTCTGCCAGAGTCACCTTGTGTCCTTACTGTAGAGGCAAGACTGCCCCTTTAGATGAACTCTTGTTCACTGGGCTCATTTGCTTTCTCGATGCTCCTGCTGTGGTGACTCATGTGACCCCTTCTATCAAGCTTGTGCTTTGTTTTGAAATGTGAGCTCCATGGTGGAAAGACCATGTGTCATTCAGCTGCAGCAAGAGGCTTTTTATACAACAGCCTGAAGGAAAAGAATTGCTCAAAGCCCACAGAACTTCTGGGGGAGAGGATGTTAGTGAGATCTGTTGGTTCCTTGTCACTAGTGGGAGATGCTGAGGAAGAGCAGCAGCATTTGTGGAGCTGCTGTGCTTGTGGGATACTTGGACACTACATTTCATGTTGGAGTCACCAGGAGGTCAGTATTCTGCACAATACCACCTCAGTAGGTCTGCCAGCTTGATTTAATGGGCTGCAATTATTTTAGAAGCTTGGCAAACAGATAGCTATTTATGTAAGCAAAGAATGGATTTGACCTACTTTTTGTATCTGTAAGTAGATGATAGGCATTACTCTGGATCTGAAAAATGAAGTCTCATATCTCTGGACAAATTATTCAAGTCTTTGCATATAGTCACTCCTAGTGTTCTGGACAATATATTCATGAACCAAAGCAACAATTAAGTGAGCAAATACGGACTATTTTTCTAGACAAGTGAAGTAGGTGAGCTAAAGTTACGGTTTCATTAAGCATTTGCTCTTTGTCTAGCTTGATTTCCTTCATTTCCATTTTCCCTGTAAATCATTTCCGACCCCACAATCTGGGTGCAGATACTGAACTTAGAAATCACCCAGAGTCAGGAACTCTTGCAGAGATCAGCTTCATTCACTGTCTTTGTGAGCACTGGGTCAGGAAGCTTCTGTACCATACCTTCTCCAGGAAGTTTATGAAAATCCAATGAATTATTTCCCACATCATCTTCCTCAGCCACGATGGCTGTAATCAGTTGTAGTGTTGTTCCTGTGAAGACAGGAACTGCATTCAGACTGGAGTATACCTTTGTTTATGTGAGTATTGCTAAGGCATACTACAGAGGTCGTCAGTGTCCTTTGGGCAGCAGATAATACATGAATAAGCAGCTCAGCCCTCAGAGGCTTGTTGGTATCACAGTGGTGTCCACTACATACCAAGCTCATATGAAGTGGATGTCTTAAGGTGTGTGTCAATGGGACTTAGCTCTTCACACATGCCTAGAAGCATCTCTTTCTGAGCAGAAGAGAGATCTTTTCTTTCTGCAGGTCAACAAAAATGCTGCTGCACATGCAGTCATCATGTGGCACAGCCTGTAGAAACTGTCAGACAAAATGCAGAGCCTCACCATCTTCTGCATGATGTTTGGGTAGCCACAGAGTGGAGGCAGATAGCAGAGGATGACAGCTATAGGAGAACTGAGCAGTAGTAGCTGTACCACAGCCAAGATGGGGGGTGGCAGGGGCTGATGTTGTCCATCATTCTCAGTGTGAAATGCAGTCAGTTGGTGGGCAGCTGAAAGAATAGAGCAATTAACAGTTAATTTGCAGTGAAACAGTGAAAGCTGGTCAGGTTTCATCTCCAGGGTGACAAACGAGATGCCATAAATGTTGCTTTAAAACTGAAGGGCTTTACTCACGCTGCTGATCTGTGGCTGTTTTTCTGTACTCTGTTGTGCCCATGTTTAACTCTTCAGTGCTTCAATTCTGTATAGGTTCTCCACTAAAGCCATCAACAAACAAGGACATACGCTTTGCAAGTTAATTTCTCTACAATCATGATTCAGTAGTTCTATTTGCACACTCCATGTAATTCATCTAATGATGCTTGCAGTTGATAAATTCCTGTGCCAGTTGCCTATTTCTAGAATTCCTTCAGATTAGCTACAGTTACAGAATTTTTTATTGCTGCTATTGCACTGGCTGCAAAATCTGTTGCATGTATGCAGACTGCAGGCCGTCTGAAACAGAACAAATCAGTACTTCAGCAATATTGGTTGAATGTGTGGGCAGTGTGAGGATCCTTTACTCAGATTCCCACTTCCCCAGTCATTCTCCCACTTCTCCTTCCTCAGAGCCTCCTTCCACTGGAACTGCTGTAACTTACACCCGCTTAATACCATAGAGCCTGGTCCCTTGCATGTGGGCATATTAGTTCGAAGATTTTTTTCAAAATGGGTACTCAGAAATCATTGAAACCTAAGAGAAGTTTCTGTGAGGTTTTTTGTTCGCCTCTACTTGCACCCAGTTCATCAGTTTTCCAGTAAAAGGGGGATGATTCAAATTGATTTTTCTTTTGTTACTTATCCAAAATCTTGCTTTTTCTGTCTTTCCAGGGCTCTGCCAATTGCCAATTGACAATAACTTTTAGCTTCAGTGAATAGTACAGAAAGGCTTGATTGCAAATAATTTGTAATTATTTCTCAGTCTTTTTTTTTGCCTATTCAATTTATCTGGAAAAATCAGGGACATCAATTACTCATTCTTCAAAAGAGCTAGGATGTGAAATTCAAGCTACATGAAAGCATGAAGCTGGGCATTTTGAAGGACACTCGGTCACTTTGTAATTTTCTGGAAGCTTTTGGAGACGTTTTCACTGTTGGAAAGGATAATAAGCAGAGTTCAGTGTGTCAGGTGGATGCACAGAGAAGCGGAGGGCTATGGAAGAGAAAACCTGGAAGTCAGTCTGCTCTGGAGTGTGGAAGTTTGGGGAGGGACTTTCTCCAGCATGCTGATACTTCAGAGTGTTTGAAATCATAGAATAGAATAGAATCATAGAGTCATAGAATCATAGAATAGTTAGGGTTGGAAAGGTCCTTAAGATCATCTAGTTCCAACCCCCCTGCCAGGGGCAGGGACACCTCCCACTAAACCATGGCACCCAAGGCTCTGTCCAACGTGGCCTTGAACACCGCCAGGGATGGAGCATTCGCAACTTCCCTGGGCAACGCGTTCCAGTGCCTCACCACCCTTACAGTAAAGAACTTCTGTCTTATATCCAAACTTCCCCTGTTGGAGTTTGAACCCATTACCCCTTGTCCTATCACTACAGTCCCTAATGAATAGTGCATCCCTAACATCCCTATATCCCCCCTTCAGATACTGGAAGGCTGCTATGAGGTCTCCATGCAGCCTTCTCTTCTCCAGGCTGAACAGCCCCAACTTTCTCAGCCTGTCTTCATATGGGAGGTGCTCCAGTCCCCCGATCGTCCTCGTGGCCCTCCTCTGGATTTGTTCCAACAGTTCCACATCCTTTTTATGTTGAGGACACCAGAACTGTACGCAATACTCCAAGTGGGGTCTCACGAGAGCAGAGTAGAGGGGCAGGATCACCCTGGAATCTCTGGGTCTGCCCTCATCTTGCTAATGCAGGTAAAAGGACCTGCATCCCTTGCCGTGCTGAGGGGAGGCTCTGGCAGCAGGGCAGTCAGTGCAGTAGGCTGGCTTTTCTGAGTCCCAGGCAGGTATGTCTTCCTTGGCATATGCATCGTGTAAGGAGCCATGGTGTTGTGGCTGAGAATTTGGTGTTGTGGCCTGTATACACAGCCCTACACTGAACTGAACTGCAGGGCCCAATTCTGCTCTCTGTTATACTCATGTTTAAATCTGGAATATCACTACTGAAACCACTAGGTTTCCACCACTCTGCATTAAATCAGAAATCAATCATTTTAAAAGCTGAAAGAAGTTGTAAGCCAAAATAAAGGGACCTGAATACTTTTGAAGAAGTCTCCTTAATCACAGCCTTGAGACATCCAAGTAACACAGCAGCATTATTTTATGACACTGTTTTTTAGCCCTTTCATTTTCAGTATAGTTTTGTCCTCTTTAAATATCTAAATAATTTCCAGTAAAAGCTAATAAATCCAGAAGAGGGAAGAAATATGTACTGCATGAAATCATTGTGCTGAAATCACCTATTGCTTGCAAAGCTGTTTGAATGAATCAGGTGCTTCTTTTATACCTTCCATGTTCTTTCCCTCTTTGGTTTTTTTCTACTAGCATCTTTCAGAAACGGAAGAGGTAACCAGCAGAGAATGGACTTGTGTCTGTGAGGACGATGCTATTTTGGAACCCACTTTTTTTCTGTGACAGATATAAGTTCTCTGATGTTACTTCAACATAGTGGTGATATTTCTGTAGTCGTTTGCTAAGATGTATCTTTTTGTGTGCCTGTGTATTTTATGGCTGTTCACAGAGTAGGAACATTTGCCTTCAAAAATATTCCTTAGGGGAGAAACGATGCACGTTCAACATTGCATGTCTCCAAAAGATACATTTAAATTTCCTTTCTCTACTGTTGCTTTCCAGGGATGGGAACCACTGTGTACAGATTGATAGAAACAAATAAAATAAAGCTTTGCATAAAATACATTAGATCCTAAAATGAAAAAAGGTAGATGGTGAAAAGTGGCATTAAGGGGTAAAATGACAGGTGAGGCCGTGTGGCCTGTGACGAAGAGATGAATTAAACTCAGGTCTCCTGAGTGATGATCTTTAGCACAGTTCAGAGGACTGTGCCTTTTTAAATTCAGTTTCACTAGGAATTTGCAAACTTCATCCACAGAGATAATAAAATCCAACCCAATATAAGTGCTAGTGCACAAATGCACTTAAGATCCTGTGTAACTTGGAACAAGCAATTAATTTCATTAAAGCCAGTGGGATTACTCATAGTCTTGAATTTACACATACACATATAGGTTCTGTGCTACCCTACAGCTGGATTTTCTCTGTTGAATTATGTGATGTAAATCAGAGTCTGTGCGTATTTGACTCAGTATCCAGCATTTTCAGGGTTTAATTAAAGAAATTCTATTTCCTTTCACTCCTGGAGGCTCTTTTTGATAGAAGTATTCCTCAAAATACAGCCAGATTAATTCCTTCTGCATTTAAAGTAGGATTTCAAAAATTTGTAGACCCCAAATCAGTTCATCATTTAGAAAGAAATGGTGTGCTATAGCCTCTTGTAGAAATTGAAAGGGAGGAATTTTCCTGTTGCATGTGCTTTTATTCCGTTTGTTACAGTGAACAGCACAAGAAGCTGGCTTGGTCTCTGAGCTGCAAAAGCTGGTAAACACCCAG
Source organism: Psittacus erithacus (assembly GCA_009867235.2). Lineage (NCBI taxonomy): Eukaryota > Metazoa > Chordata > Aves > Psittaciformes > Psittacidae > Psittacus > Psittacus erithacus. Next base: position 70,979 of record WYDI02024795.1, on the reverse strand, counting down.
AGGACAATAGAAAATGATGAAATTAATTTTGGGTTTTAGACGTTTTCTCTCATTCCTTATAAAGTGAGCAAATAATAAAAACCTATCTGATAACACATTTCCATATTTCAGTCTCTCCTCAAAGAGCAAGAAAATACTTCAAAAGGATAAGATGACCAGAAGCATTCTGTATTTTTAGAATTAACTAAGAAATGCGGATTATCTGGGCATGTCTGAAAGCTATGCATAACCTTTGAGCTACAAATATCTCATTTCAAAAATGTCATCTTCTGCTTATTCAGTAGGGCTTCCATAAGGCTATTTTAAGCACTGTGCTTCTTGCTTCTAGATGAGAACTGAAGTTATTGCAGCCTTCATGTTTTGTTTCACTTGCAGTTTATTACAGCTAGATAATTGCTTGGTAGTAAGATGCTATTAAACTTGGAGAGTTACTGCCCAAGCAACGTAAACTCCATGAAGTTCAGTTTTGTTTGCAAGGATCATTGTGCCTCCAGTTTATCAGCTGTAGTTGTTTGGGAGGTTCTTATGCAAAAAAAGGGGCCACTACCATAACACCTCAAACTCTGGCAGCCACTCTGAGGGCAGGGGCATATATGGTAGTTGCTGAGCTGTCTTCCTCTGGTCACCTCCGTCTGCTGGAGCTCCTCAGAGACCTGGCAGTCACATGCATTTGTGTGTGTCTGTAACAGAAGCACTCACAAAGCTTTGTGGTGCATTTTTGACATGGCTGCTAAAGGGAACTTCCATCTGGCAGGGAGAGAAATGGTCCTCACTTTGATTTCTCCAGTTTAGCTTTGGATGAGGCCGCATGTGCTCTGATGTAAGAGTGGCAGAGTCTTAGTGCAAATTACTGGCGACAGTTGCACCAAGGACATAGTAATCCTGATGAAAAGTGCTTAATTACTCCACGTTTAGGGCAGACAATATGGCAGTATGTGTATCACCAATATGTCAGCATGGTTTGCTTTTCATAGGAGTTTATGTTCCCAGCAGGCACCAATTGCCTTTTCTGCCTTATAAATGTCAAGTGCTTAAAGCAATCTTGCCTGTTCCTCTCTGGAGATTGCCAAATAATCTCCTTTCATTGGCTATGGGATCTTGCCAGAGCTTCTGCATTCATGCACATTTATTCCTGCCAAATGTTGGTAACACAGGAACTGTACAAATACTCCCTGCTCCTTTCATTAGCTTTGCACAGCTCTGTCTGTTTGCAGGATTCCTGGGATTTTTTCTCTTTTATTCAGGGCTGAAGCAGTAGTTCATGGTCCGTATTCCATTATCAGGTGTGCCACTGAGTTCAGCCCTTGCTATGGAGCTGTGTTACAGAGTAGAAATCTGTGTTAAATAGGCATGATCAGTGTCTTGCATCATAGCCTTCTTAAAGCCAATTCAGTTTGCCTCCTCAATGCCCCAGTGCAGCTGAGTGGATGTCCCAATAGGTGCTGAGCAATTCCTCTGTTCCCAGACACAATAAAAAGATCCTTTTGTTGTTTACCTTATCCATTTACCTGTGTATTTTCTCTAGGAAGTCTTATAGGACCAAATGTTCTTGCTCTGTGTAGCAGGTAAAGGTAACTCTATATCTTTAAAAGATTTTTAAAATACTTAAAGCATTTACTTTTTAATTTTAGTCTCAATAGTCCGTTTTGTCAAGGGCGAAGAAAGATCTCAATAATGTACCACTGCCTGGAAATAAATGCTTTAATAAAATAAACTGTGGCAGAGGAAAAAATGCTCTTAATAGAAAATGGAAAGTAAATCTTTCACCTTGCCATGTTTTACCTATGTATCATAGAGCTAGACTGGGTCATTTGACCTTTTTGTTGATAATGTCACCAAGATATTTTAGATTAATGCTACATATCATGCAATGGCAGATGAGAATGCTGCATGTGACACCGCAGTACTTAATTTCAACCCATGCAAAACTACTATGCAAAACTAGATGACAGAATGTCAATCATTTTTCCATTACATTTCTCATTTCCTTTTCTGTATGTAGTAACTTGTGAATGCTGTGTGTGCAAACCCCAAGGGCGGGATCTGTCCACCTAAGGATGGATCTAGACCGTGTGGCAGAACCTCATTAGTTGGACAAAAACTGTGAAAATGGAAGAAGGGAAGAAGAATATATGATGGATTTTAGGTATTTGTTTGAAAACACAGTGCTCTTAACCACTTCTAGCTATTTTTAGATAAAAAATATCAGCTAACACTAGCCTTGAATGACCTCCAGCAGAAGACATCTTTTGATTTACTTTGTCCATCACTAACATCTGTCTAGATGTAAGAATGGGGATATGGCTGTGAGACAGAGCGTATTCGCAATGTGACAAATGTAGCACAGAAATGTAGAAGACAGTGTAAGAAATAGGCTTCTGAGGATGGCTGAGGAGCAGGAAACACTTGTATCTCAGGTGACCATTAAGGTGCACAGGGAACTGAAGACTGTGAGAAGCATCTGTGTACAAAATACTCAATTTTGAAATGCAGCAGAGTCTGTAATCCTTTAACCAGTCTAAAGTAGAGTTCAGGTCCTGGGAAACATGTTCATAAATGATCAAGCAGTTTGTGCCAGTCTCATTGACTGTCTCTTCATTTTAATGACACCAATCTGAAGAAGATTGCTTTTTGCCAGAGTTGTAAATCAGATTAACAGAGGTGTGGAGAGAGGATTGAGATCAAGTTCATGTCAGTAGAACGTATATGAACATAATATATGAATAACAGACTAAACAGAAAGAAAATAGTGATTTAGCTGGAAGCATGGCAAGAAAAATCTGCTAGTATTTTGAAATATGTCAGGAGTAATATTTTTTGCAAAGCCCAAATGATTCTGGTAGCCTACATCTCATTCCCAAAAGTCTATCCTAATACATTCAGGAAAATTAATTTGGGTTAATTAAAAAGACAAATTTAAAGTGCATTAGGATATATCCACATAGAGAAAAACTGTCAAGCTACCAAACACTCTTATCTGTGGTAGCTTTTGCATGTCCCTAGCCTGCTGCAAAGTGGAACACATTAATTGGAACAATTGTGAAAGCCTAATATAATTTTTTGAGGTTGGGTTTTGTTTCAAAATCTGACAAGATTTCTTTTCCATTTTGCTTTGTTGTACCTTAGCTATATGTTAAGCTTAAACAAATGCTGTTGACAAAGAGTGGTCTTACTACTTCATGTATGTGCATACATTCACAGCCTCTTATTCCTAAACAAAACTGGAATCATCTGCCTTTACAGCTCTTCCTTGTAAGAACTGAAGAGAGGTTATTTAGCAAATCAAAGCAGAAATATGACAAAGTGATAACACTAGGTTTGAATCCTCCTCTGATACTGACCAAATCACATCAGTAAGATGCTGTAATGCAGGCATCTTACAGCCCTGAGCCAGCCTCCTTGCAGACTGTCAAAAGAGTGTCTTTCAGCTGGCAGAGCTGCTGGCTTTAGTAATATGTTTGAGCCTGCCTCTAAAAGAGAGGTTTTAACTCCATGAGCATTGCCTGCTTGGTTTAACGTTAGAAATTTGCTGCTGTTTTCTGATGAGTCAGCAGAAGGTGTCTGGAAATTTCTCTGAGCACTGAGTTTGCAGTGACAGATCCATAGCAGTGAATTGCAAGAAGCAGCAATGTTTTGAAAGACAAGAATGCTGACATTCTAGTTATAGGTTACCTTTTTAAATCAGAAAGCTTACCAATGAGGTATCAGGGCTTTCAACGCAAGGACTATTTACCCTATAGCAATATAAATTAGGTTTAGTGTATGCGGTAAATTTTGTTTCTAAGTTTGTTGAGTTTGCTTAGGATAAAAACTGACTTCACCCAAACATTTAATGAGGCATTTTTCATTAGGGCATAATTTGTAAGAAACCTTTGACCTCTCATTTCAAATGAATTTCATCACAGTATTTTGATTTATAATTTTAAAGACAAAATGGTCTATTGTTTCTGGAAGTAACCTGCTTGGGAAGGATCTGAATCTGTGAGATACTATGTGCTCTCTTGACTTCAGTGAAGTCTCATTAATTCCTAGGATGGAGTCCAGATAAATGAGTAGAATTACCCCAGCAGCAAATTCTGCAATATTTATATGTGTGTTCCTTCTCAGCCAGTGCTGAGAGAATTGTGCTTTATGCGAGAAGTTACTATAAGTAAAAAAGTCTTGATTCATCACTGTGTCACTGCAGTGTGATTCCAGTATGAATGTCCAGGATTTTAACTGTTCCCTTGCAGCCATAAGGAGTTCATTTAAATACTTAGTTTTATGTCTTTGGCAACCCTATGTGACTTCAAAATCCCTCAGTGATATTTGTAAAGCATAGTATTTAAACATGGAAAGTCCCTTGTCCAAAGAGTTTGGGAGAGAATGGATGTCTCTGAGGAAGGGAAGTGCTCACTAGGTACTTACTACTGGAGCATCAGAGCACTCTGGGGGAAGATGAGTTTTTGGAATAGGGTGTTATTTTTGTAGTGTTCTGCTGGTATCATACCAGAGGAAACTGACAACAGGCTGGTCCCAGGAAATCTGCTCTAGAATTACAACACTGTAATAAAGATCCTGTGGTTGACAAAGCGTGTTACATCTGAAAAATTTGTATTGTGCTCTGTTTCCAGTGTCAGCCAAACCAAGACCTCACAGTGATGAATACACAAAGAAGATTCCACCTCCTAAGCCGAAACGAAATCCAAATACTCAGTTAAGCACATCTTTTGATGAAACGTATATCAAAAAGCATGGCCCTGTGAAGACTCTTACTAGGGATGCCTCTTTGTCGCAGGTCAGCAGTCCTGCCCCAGACACTGAGGAAGAAGAGCCTGTTTATATTGAAATGGTTGGGAATATTCTCAGAGATTTCAAAAAAGATGAGGATGACCAAAGTGAAGCAGTCTATGAGGAGATGAAATACCCTATATTTGATGATGTAGGCCAAGATTCAAAATGTCAATGTGAATATGATCATCACACTTGTTCTCAGTGTGCTACTCCCACAGTGCCTGACCTAGATTTCACCAAGTCTTCTGTGCCATCAACTCCCAAGGGCTTGCTTTGTGATATACCCCCACCATTTCCAAATCTGCTTTCTCACAGACCTCCACTGCTGGTGTTCCCACCAGCACCAGTGCAGTGTTCCCCAAATTCTGACGAGTCTCCTCTAACTCCACTGGAGGTCACAAAACTTCCTGTTTTAGAAAATGTGTCTTACATCAAACAACAAGCTGGAGCTTCTCCATCTTCACTGCCATCTCATACACCAGGCCATCAAAAACTGGAGAAAGACCAGACGGTATCTCATGGAACTAGCACCCCTGGGCACACCTCTTCACCTCCTCATCCTTCTACCTTATACAGAACACAGTCTCCACATGGTTATCCTAAAAGTCACTCTGCCTCACCTTCTCCTGTCAGTATGGGTAGATCTCTTACCCCCTTAAGCCTCAAAAGACCTCCACCTTATGACTCTGTACATTCAGGAAGTCTCTCAAGAAGCTCTCCATCAGTGCCTCATTCTACAGCCAGAAACACATTGCAAGAAGGAGGAAAGATGGTAAATGCCTCTGTCAGTACCTACGGGTCATCGTCTCAGAGTGGTTCCCGTTCTCGGACACCCACCAGTCCTCTGGAGGAACTAACCAGCCTCTTTACCTCAGGACGAAGCCTCCTGAGGAAATCCTCCAGTGGCAGAAGATCTAAGGAACCTGCAGAAAGTAAGTTCTTGATGTGATTTTTCCTTTTTCTTCCTTGAATAATAAGCACTTTCACTATATTTTACTAATCAAACTCTTCCAAAAATAAAATACCTTGGAAGTGTGAATTCCTTGTATAAATTTCTTGTAACAGGAAGAAAAGTGATTATTGATAAAATTGTCTTAGTTTCATATCGTTATATTTGTAAGACTTTTGAGTGTGCATACTGTATTACAGAAGTATAATTCATAGCTTGGTCTTACACAGTCAGTTTTCATTACCTTTTCCACAGTTTTAAGGGTCCTGTGTGAGCTTGGATCTTCCAACCATGTCACAGGTCCTTCCTTTCCAGATGGATGCTAAGACACAGTAATTGTCCAAGCAGCTTGTAGCAAAATAACCAAACAGTAGTTGGTTTTTGGCAAAAATCTATTGATTGCCCTTAACATGGCCAGTGATCACAGTGTGTCTGATGGCAACCAAAGGTACCAGCTTTCTCACTGCCTCCTTCCATGCTGTGTCACAGAATATTGCTTTCAGCTGTGGTAGAGTGATTCTTTGGGAAGGCCATACTCTGAATTGATCTGAAAACCAACATGACCCATAACACATTACACGCAGTCAGAGAAAAGCACGGCAGGAAGTTGTGCAGAAAATCCATAAGCCAATATTGACTTTTCATATGCTGTATCATAAAACCATTCTCCCATGTGCATTCAGGTTTATACAATGTACACCTAGTTCTGAGCTAGTGAACTGTGGAAACTCCTAATGAAATCAGCAGGAGTCACAGGTGTGAGTGAAAGCAGAACCTGGCACCAGTATTTCTGTTGCAAAAACCTTCCCATTCGGTGGTGCCAAAGACAAGTCTTGCAGTGGAAGCCAGCTGTAACACCTTTTGTCAGAGTGCAAAGTGGGCTCAGGGCACTTTCTCTCCAACTTCAGTAAAGTCAGTCTATGACTTTGAACTCTTGACACCTGCCTAATGGAAAAGCTCTCTTTGGAGAACAGCTGAACTTACGTTAGTGTAAGTGCTATATTATACCTATTTGGCAGCTGTAACATATTAAATGCAAGGTGATAAACTACACTGGTTTATACCTGATAAAGGAAGGTGTTCTGGTTTCCGGGCTGCTGTATTGCTACAGCAGGGAAGTGAATTCTGCACTGCCTTTCTGGTTGTGTTTTATCTGTTCTATTATATTGCTCATTGCAGTGTGGTCACATCACTTTGGGGCACACTTGTGGGGGCTTTTGCAGTAATACAAATGCAGTAATGCCAGATATGTCTGCTGGATGGAATCAAGTTTGTACCTAAAAGGCAAGATGATTCTTGTAATTGGGAACAGTTATGAGGGATATGATGTGACATTTATAAATAATTGCAGTGAAGTGGTAGGGGGAGATTTCAGCAAAGTGCAAACGTATTGAACATTATTAAACATACTTCTTACAAGTGAGCAAAGCTCTCTTGTAAACCCCATGTTACACCAGATCTACCTGGTGAGCTTCATAAATGGGACTGTTTTATGCTCACCAGCGTAAGCAGAAGTACTAAGTTTGGAATTTACAGAAATTCCTGAAGCGAATGGGGCAAGTCCTGGGAAATTTCATCAAATTCTTCAGCTGTCTAATACCTACCTCCAGAAAGATATTCTCCCTATTCCACTCGACTAAAATTGAATGCAGACCTTCCAAGGGACTTTTCACTAATAAATTTAAAATCTTGCCCTGCAGATCTGTGCCGAGAGCAGCTTTCTGCTTGGCCTCTGGAGGAGCATTCTGCTGGCTCCTTAGGAGTTAGAAATGTGCTCCTTATGGTAACAAATGATAAAATAAGAGATATGAAATAGAAACTGCATTCATTTACTTTAAGGACAAAACATTGATGTTATAAATAGACGCCAGTGGTGAAAAGACTCTGGAGTGCAGCTGTGTTGTGTAAATGAACAGACTGCCCACCTAATCCGATTGTAATTTGTCTGGTATTTACAGTATGACTTAATCCCATCGGATTACTGCACAGAGCAAGAACCAGGTTTGTGTTCAGATATTACAAGGGAAGAAGACACTAATATTACAGAAAACACAGGTCTAGCATTTTATGTCTTGCAATTCTACATTAAAATGTTCCGCCATAAAGCATCTGAATTGTGGGATTTGAATGTAGAATCTGACCAGACTGTCAGATTTACATGCTCTGATAATACATAATGGTAGATAGTGTAGACTGGACATGATCATACGATCTGTTAAAAGAAATCTTCCTCCTGAAAATTGTGTGGGAAGCCTAAGGCACTCATACAATTCTTTATTATTTTTTTTAAGCTATGGGAGAGCAAATGCTTAGCATAGCTGGGACTGCCATGGTTTTATAGTTGTCACTTCAGGGTAATTTGCTCTCAGCATACAGATTTTCAGAATCTAGAGGATAATGAACACAAAAAAGAAAATAAAAAAATTATATGACTCTTACAAAATCATGCTGGGAAATTAAGAATATTGGCTTCTAAAATATAAAATCATTCTGAGCACATCTCAAACAACTTTCTCATTGAATCCTCCAAGCCGCAGCCCTCTGTGACTTGTCTGAAGCTCTCACTGCCATATGCTAGTAAAAAAAAAACAAAATAGCACAATCCTGCATTTTATATTCAGCTGAGTGTATTTAGAAAATATTGCAGCAGTTACAGAAAAAAATCTCTCTTGTCTTTATTGTTATTACTTCAACAGACTTTGTGAAAATTTGGCATCTGAGTCCATACTCAGAATGCATTTGCTGTCTTTTAATTTGTGGCATATTTGAAGGAACTGCACAAACCTGATTTCCAGTCAACAAGCAAAGCCATCCTTTGTAGCCTCCCTTTATTATTTTCTCAATTCTTATGCCTTTTTTTTTTTTTTCTTTTTTATCCTCCTACATTTTTTTCCTATAGAGTTCACTGGAATTGCGTGAGTGGGAAATTGGGATATATCAGTGATACTAAGGAGACTGTCACCTCAGGGTCACATTTTCTGAGGATATGAGTTCTGTTGAAGCCCCAGACATATTGCTGAAAGCACTCAGCATGCACTGGCTGCAGCTGTGATGTGCATATCTAGATTTTATAAACATCTCACTGTGCTGGGTTCTTCTGAAAATCCTCTTGTGTGCTTTTAGCATCTTAAATATGGATTATAGCACAATTATGAATGTGGGGAGAAAAGAACAAAGAAAAATAAATTGCAAGGCCAAGCCGGAAATTAAAGTAATGGTGGAAAATGAGCACAAAGAAACACAGAAAGGTGGTGAAACTTACGGAAAGCTGAAGAAAGATGCAGAGCATGAAAAATGTGAAAGAACGGAAAAGACAGATGTTATTAATTGTCATTGCCTGCTCTTTAACCAGTCTTGCTTTTGTGTGGGATAACATGGTAGGGTGCCCTAACAGTTGGAAGGCTCCTGTGAAATACAGTATCAGTCCTCAGTGGGCAGAGGGAAACTATGTAAAGGTACCAACGCTGTCTGGTGTCCTGGGGCTGCTGCAGTGAGTTCCTGTATAAGAATACAGTTGGAAGGTGTTTTAAGTATGACTACTCGATCCACTGTGCTGAATGACACATTCCCTTTGCTTTTAGCATATGCGCTGAGTGTCTGTGTTACCCATGTCCTCAGTAAAGAGGGAATTATGGAGGGAAAAAGAGAGGAAATGGTCTTCAGATTTTCTGGAGCTGTATTTGCTCCCTGTCTTTTCTGCACCATAGAAACGTGTTGTACTCTGTGAAAATATGGAACTGTAGTCATGTGCCAGTGGGCATACCCACATCCTAAAAAGCAAAACAGAAGCTGCTGGTGTGCATCTGAACCACACTCACTTGAAGGCAGTACATTTTTAATGAGGGAAATGGTCCTGCAAACCCTTGCCAGGACCACCCCTTTCTGTTTGTGTATTGGTTATTTCCATTTGTTAAGGCTTCAGTTTCCCTATAATTTCCTGGGAATTTCATGCCTGTTGTGAGGAAGTACTTCAAATAGTAATCCTAATGAACTCTGTATATACTAGTTACCTGTGCTGTGTGCTCTAAGACTGTGCATGAGGTGTGTGATCAGGACACGCCATGCACAGCGGCTCATTGCTCTTTTCCTTGGCTGCTCTGCAGGGCTTCATAGTTGCTTTGGCTTTTGCCAAAGAGAGTTTCCCTCTTCAGCTTCTAGTCACATGTAGGGAGGAAATTTGTGAACGTGCTACTGTGAAAATTCAGTTAAAGTGATTGAAAATTGGGATAATTATTAACATTTCCTGTTCCGGGCTGGTACCCACTGCATTAGGAATTTAAAATATGTTATTATAATCTGTCATGTAGTGTTGGGAGGAGTGCGTAAGTGGCTTGACTTGTTAAAAAGGAGCTGTTGCTGATTGCAGGCAGCTGAGACCCTCCCATGAAGAAATTGTGGAGTTGAGTGGAAATTTTTACCTTTTTTTATAATTCTGTTGCTTTCCAGGGAGCTAGAAAGCAGCTTTGCATTCCCTGTTAGATAGGACCGTATGTTGCGAAAGAGAGTTTGAGAAATGAATCAGATGCAAATTCACCCTACATAGGTCTGTTCAGTTGTTTAACCTTCACCTCTGTGCATTAATGCAGAATGAGGGACATAGGGCAGGATTTCAGCTTATGTATTTCTTATAGAGTTAGGATGAAACATGCTGGCCTAAGGAAGGTGGACTTGGTATGCCATCGAACTGTGCATACCTCCTCATTTGGGTACCTGCTCAGTCTCTGGTATTCTGAAGAGGAAGGGCTTCTTGGCAAGACTAGGCCAGCCATAAAAAGTATTAGGGCTACTCTCTACATACCATTGCTCGACTACTGCGTAGCTGAGAGTCAGTATCAGAGACTGAAACTTGAAAGCCTATATCATTTCTAACCTCTAGGTTAATATATTTTCTGTATTTTTATATAAAGTGATGTCAGCTTCTAATTTTCCATCCCTTTTTGCATTGTAGCAATTGATTGCATGCAGTGTCACTGCTACCTTCAATCTAATGAGACAGTTATCGTGTTACAGAAACAGTACTCCATTGCTGAAGTTACTTCTGAACCTTTGAGCCAGAGGTATATTGGCTTCTCTGCCACAGGTGAAGCAGCTCTTTCACTAGAAGTTAGCTTTTCTAGTCTGATGACCCATGATATGTATGAGATTAGACTAGGTGATCACAGCAGTCACATCTTGTTTGACAGACCTGAAAGTAGATCTGAAAGAAAAGACAGAGGAGGGAGCAGGGGGAAGTGCTGGAGGAAAAGGCATAGAATCATGGAATCATAGAGGGTGAGAGAACACCAGCTTTGGAAATAATTACACTTGTTCATTACTGGAAGGATATGGTCTTACCACAGTTAATTGCATTTTGTTAAAGCCTGAAGACTCTGTCCTTGCCTGTCAATTGCTATCTGTCGAGACAGAAGCAAGCTGAGGAGTTGCAGCATCAGAAGCTCTTTCTTCAAGTGTTCACTTGTGAGTGCATATTCACTTGTGAGGGCAAGAGCTGTGTACACCTGCATGCACAAAGGTCATGAGCTATCTGGTCTGGTGGTGTCAGTTAGGGCTCTCAAACTCTGCCCTTCACTAAGGGTGTGCCTGTTGGGGTGAATGTGCGATGTTGAGAGACAGAACTGAAAATGACTGAAGTGTAAACATGGGGATGACCAGATGTGGTCAGCATCCTTAAGGAACCAAGCTTTTGTGGGAAAACAAGATTCATTTTGCAGTTGAGTGATCTTGAGAGCTGTTTCAGCCATACCTGTTGTCCTTCACCAGTAATCCTTAGAACCTCTAGTGAAAAGAGGTGGGCACTGGACTAAATATTTTGATCCAGAGCAGCTAGTCTGACCAGATGGAGCCTCTTTCTTAAGCTGACATGTGCTCCACAATTAACAATCACAGCAAATAACTGGAAAGAAAAGTCATAATGTGACAATAAGGTCAGTCAGCTAAGCACGCAAAAGGCAGGAGACCAACATTTCACCTCCAAGTGGGAAAGAGTGGGCTGAGAAGCAAAGACACAAAGAAGAAACGTGTGAAAGCACACACAGCAGCTCTATGGCAGCTTGCACGTCCCTGGGCGCTAATCCCCTGCTGTAGCTAGGCCATCGCTGCCCCATTTTGCATTGCGTGCCAGTAATACAGTTCTTTCTCAGCACCAGAGATAATGCCAGGTTTGAGAACTTGTTTCGAATGGATAAATCAGTAGGTACCTGTTCCTTACTGAAACGCACACTATGTTGTTTGTTGTCTTGCTGCTTTCACACAAAAGCTAATATGTCTATTTTAAAGGCACTTAGTTGTTCAAGTTACTAATGGGTGGGATGTCCCCTCCATTTTTAAGATGAAGAAATGTCTTTGTTACGTTTCTATAAAAATAGAAAGCACGCATATTGAAATGATTTGCAGTGGTTTTGCTAATTGGTACCATGACATTGTCTCCTCTTCTAATTTGGCAGTTTAAGCTCATCAGAAAATCAGGTCCTCCTGGGACTGTGACTGTATACAGAAGCATTGAAGAAGACATAATTTCATAAATAATTGCTCAGGTTTTTCTGGAAACAGCTGCTGTTTCAGATTGATGTATATGAATTTATTTATTCCTCTGTTTATATCACTTGACTGCTTGATAGAATTTCTGGTTAGCAATTTAGTAAATGTTTCTCTTTTTTTGAATAAAAAATAAACTTATAATGGGTAAAAAAGAAATTAATAGAAAAAAAGGTATTTGCTTTTTGTTAGATTTCAAGTATAAAACTGTTTCAGGCAAAGGATTGAAAAAAACATTTTTCTCTTTAGATTTAATGTACAGGAAGATGTGAGTTGTCTGAAAGTTGTTAAAACTAATAGGAAAAAAATGCCTTAGATTGATTTACCTATTTCAGTGTGTTGTGAATATGTAACACATGCTGCACTTAAGGACATGGATAATGGTAATAGGTTCTGAGTTGTTTTAAGTGGCATTGATTTCCCCCGCCCCCACCCCCCCCAAAAGAGCTTTCTAAGCCAGAGAAATATCTTGACCTTTAGGCCAAATCCTCAGTACTTATAAATCACTGCTTTTTATTTGAAATCGAGAGAGCTACTCCAGTTTACACCATCTGTGTCTCTGGCTTCAAGAAAATAAATGTGTCCTTTGTGACTAGGACAGCTTGTATTCAAAATGGTGTAGTCATACAGCAGGATGGTAAATCAGAGAGTTTATTGTCTTTTTGTTTCAAATGGGACCACACAATTTATGACCAATTTATGGGTGCTCAGTAATAATGGCAAGAAATACTTAATGTGGTGACGTTTTCCATAAGCATATATTACCTTCTGCAAAACTGGTAAATACAGTTTCTAACAATTTCTCACTGTATTTTTTAGGGAAGGTGGTATCTGTGTAGGGCATCAGGGTCCTCCTTTCATGAAAGAACTAAGGAAAAAAAAAAGATAGAGGAAAGGAATCAAACTACTTTGACTTAAAGGAATGGTGCAGTTTTATTTATGTAGCCTCTACTCAGGAAGTTGGAGCGTTATTTTTATTATTTCAATAATGATTTCATAATTTTCAATATTTGGAAATAATTTAGGGCCTCTTCCTGGAGGAAATGTGAGGCGTCACCTTTGGTTTATGGACTTTTGTCGAGTATCTTTCTGAAATCATATCATGTGTTGCAGCAATTGGAGAGTTAGCAGTTTTAAGCAGGAATTGCATTTCAGATATGAAAGATACCGTGCATGCTAGCTTTATGAAAGGAAGCATGCTCATGAGAGTTCAGATCAAACCCGTGGTTGGGGTGCATCTTTTGGTGGGTCCCGTTGGCTAGCTGCCTGAAGCAATGACTTTCAGGGTGGGACCAAGTCGTTCTGCCTTTGGCGGTACAGGGCTCCTTTTTCAAGACAGCTGTTAGATCTTTCAGAACTTGTTTTGATAACCAAGCACTGGACCCTGAATTGCATTTTTTCAAAGTTAAGAATTCAGATTTCCTTTGTGTTAGGATTCAAGTGCCTTTTTGTTAAAACCTAAAAGTAAAACTAGAGACCATTAGTGGCAATGCCTATATATATTGTTCGTTTTTAAGAAGCATGATGTTCATAAAACACTTTGAATCAGATCTGATATGTTCTGCAGGCAGGAATATAGTTATATGTCTATTTGCTTAAACTTAATGACAGGGAAGGAGATCACAGTGTTGCTTAGGAAGATTAACCAAAGTCCCTGAGACTGCACTACCACAACCAAGACAAAGACTGTGCACTTTAGGAAGGTAAAATCCTGTGCATGTTTCAAAGAGAGTGGAACATAACAGTTTGCCCAAAATTTATGATGAGCGAAAAAACAGTTCTGCAAACAAAAATCTGCTATTTTTTTCCCCAGAAACTGGAATATCTCCATCACAGCCAGAGGAGCTGCTCAAGTCTTTTGCATGCCAACTTATGATCTGAAACCTGGATTTATGATCTTTTGAGTTGCTGTCATTGCATCTTTACAGAAGATGGAGTTTAATTAATACCTTATCTGCACTTACAGTGACACAGCTCTAGCTGTAGAAGCTGTGTGATTTTGAGAGAAGATGGTGGCAGTTTTGGGGGAAATAAAGGAAAGAACAAGGTTTCTTCCATCAGTTCTAAAATCCTCCAATACTTCAAACTTCTATTTCTCCTCTTAATACTTCTTAAAATGCCTTTACCTTACTGATCTATGTAAAAATAACTGACAGTGTTTTGGGCTGAGTGGTTTATATATCCATTTTTAAGAAATACATATTTTTTGGCATGTCTGACTTGATTCCTGGCAGAGTGAACTCAGTTCTTAAACCCTGTCATTAAAGGCCCAATCCAAAGGTCCTTGAAGTATAAGATAAGATATAGTTCAGGGGATTCCATTATAAATGATGGCAAGAGGGGTTTTCTTGTCTTAGGTTGCTGTTCCTTGCAAAACAACTCTGCAAACCAAGGCACTTATGAATCTAGAATGTAGCTGTGAATAATATGAAGACTAAGAAAAAGTAATGGGTGGATGTGTAATATGCTACACACTTTTGTCAGTGTGTTATCTAACCTACCCATAATATTCTGACAAAAAGTTTTGGGCTCTTAACTCAGAAAGGGTAGATATGCTACTCCTTAAGTTTTCTCTGGACCTTTCAAAAGTCTGTCAGTACCAAGAGAAATCAAGAGTAAGAAATAGCTGTATTTGTGTTATATATGTAATATGGTTTCAAATATTGAACCATCAAATTGTAGGGGTGTACAAACATCCAGGTATAGCTAAGGTGAGAAGTACAGGAACATTAAGGAAATAATTGTCAGGATAATAATGCATATTAAAAAATCAGGTTCATTTACATTCAATTTGATGTGAAGGTTCAGGTTACTTTTACTCCTTTGAACAGAATTATCCGTCCCTAGTAATTATTTTTTTGTTAAAACAGTAACATGCAATTAGTACTTTATCTGGCATTTAAGAATGAGAAAGAGGAACTATTGTTCTTCTAACTACTTATCTGAAAAAGAGAAGCTGCATGTTTAATTTTGCTGGAGATGGAAATTACAGTATTTTTGTGTGTGACTTCATAACTCAAAAAGTGCCTTCTTCCAGGAAATATATAGCTATTATACTGCTTGGGCAGTGTTTGCGTAATATATGTTTGATTTACATGTGCTGTAACACATACAAAGACACTTGTGCCAGCCATGCTAGCTGCTCTGCATGCTTGTGAAAGCAGACTTATGTCTTACAGGCATGGGCATCGGCCAGAGCTGTATGAGGCCATCTGCAATTCTACTTATTTCCTCTGGATCTGAAGTCTGTGCTGTCATGGCTTAACAGTTGCTTAGCTATCACAAGGAAAACCAGTTCACAAAATGAAACCTGTAATAAGAAAGTGGGGAAGGCCTAAAATGATTGACTCTGTTAAAAGGCATAGAAAAGACAGTATGACAAACAGGTTTCATTCTGTAATCGAGAGAAACTTTAAGCATTAACTTGTCCCAGCTTGGCACAGAGGCTGCATAGAAAGGTCTGTAAGCTTGTCCCCTGGCTTTGTAACACTGAGAACAAAATTGAGGTAGGGCCAATGTTAAGACAATTTCAGGATTCCCTTTTACTGGTAAGGTATTGTGGTAGAAGGACAGCTGTACAAATAGAACACTTGTTCTAATAATGAAAGGCACATTTTCTCATTTATTAATGGAGTCAATAAAGAGAAAAGCATTAGTTAAAATGTTTTTCATAAAGGTAGTTAAAGTAGTAAAAAATTTAATTTCACTCCAACTTTCTAATTGATTTTTTAATATGAAAGTAGGAAAGTGAGGGTTTCTCTCCCCAGTTTTCACAACCTGTGTCCCTTATATATCTGCATTTTTCTGAGTAACCACAGATTCTCATCTACTACTGAACCTGGATGAAGGCACACACTTTAGAAGAAACGAAAGTGGTAAAACAATGGAAAACCCCTGCATTCAAACTGCTGATATACTTCAAAGGCTGGGGTGGGGTTTTTTTGACCAAAAAGTGTTGACAAGTTTAATGTAGTCAGCACTTCTATGAAAGATTGATATTTTTGAAGTGAAGCTTTGAAACTTAAGGTCATGAACTTTCTACAAAAATATTTTTCTGAAAGTGTCCGTATATTTTAGCTTTTTTGGCTCCCCCTTGCCTTCTGATTTCTTGCCATACTGTGCTAGGACAAGCACAGTGCCCCTTAAACCATCGTTCCCTCATGCAGACATGAAGGCTGTATATTTAAGAGCCCAAATAACAGAGTGAGCGTGCAGTGAAATGAACAGGGTTGGGAAAGAAAGCAGTTAAGAGTGGCCACCATCATCTCTTCTAATCAGTGGTGCACAGAGGGAACACAGAGGGCTTCTGCAGAGGTTCTGCTAAGTGCAAATCACCAATTTGCAACATTGCCAGCTCTGAAAGGAAAAGAAAAATATGCAGTGAATATCAAAGAATAAAGTGTTCTGCTTAATTATGTAATTGTGACTGGTCAGAGGTAAATAGCAAACCTATTAATAGAGTGCCAGAAGAACATCCCTTCCAAGAATGCTGTTTGATTTGATGGTGAGAGTCCCAGGACATTGGTTTTTATTTGCCTTGGTAATACATCTGTACAGTGTGTATCTTCCAGATGTGGCCTTTTCAGTCAAAGGATCGGGCTGTGAGGTGATCTGCAGCAGAATAGGCACACTTGAAAGATCAAGCACAGGACTGGAAAAAATCATTAAGAAGTAATGATGGCTCTGTTGGAAACAGGATGTATTATATTGTCATCCCTTCTATAATATATGTCAAAATATAATTTTCTTGGATCAAATGGATCTCCTTATGTAAGACTAAAACTAGGTTTCCCTTATTTATGTCAGTGTACAAGAGAATTTTTCCTCTTACTCTAGGACATCAAACAATGTCAACTATGTCTTACCATGCAGAATTTTTAAAACTTCATCTTTTAAGTGACTGATAGTGCCAGCTGAAGTTTATTGAAACTTAAAGAAGTCTACTTTAGTCTTTTTTCTTCCAAATAGATTATAGCACTCATAATTTTAATTGAATATCTTTATTCTAAAGCTCTGGACAATCTTTTGGTGAAAATCTGTTCCTTCTTTTGTTAGTCTTCAATTGATTGCATTGTGAACTTTTTCTTTTCCTATCTTGTTTTCCTAATCAGGATTGCTGTCTTAGCAGCTTTGGGATAGCCACAGGAAACCAGCCAAATGCATTTCTTCAGCAGTCCCTCTTTTCCCTCTCTTTGCTGTCTGTAGCAGGCAGATGTGTCCTCCACTGAATTGCACCATATAAAGCCAAACAAACCCTACACTGCGCACAGAAACATGTGCTCAGTGAACACTGAGAAGCATTTCAGCCATGTCTCCTTAAATGTTAGATGGTTTGTGAGATTCTCTCAGGTTTTCTATTGATTTTGTGTGGAACTAGGTCAGAGCTGCTCGTAATTGAACAAGCTGGCTGCTGCAACTCTCACTTAACTGTAAAAATGGGGTATTAAAAATTGATATGCAAAGCAAACTTCTGCTTAATTAGCAAGCAGATGAACTCAGAGTAGATAAACCACCATAGTTAATAAAGATGAGGAAACAGCTTTCACTGGCAGTATAATAAACTCCTATTTTCTGAGAAAAATGGGTTAAGTACTGAGCATTATCCATGCTTTTTGCATGTAGTATTAATAGACTATTAGTTTTGTTGGGGAGAGGTTGGGATAAATTTACAGCTGTGCTGATCAGGCAAACCACCATACAACAAGAAAACCATTAAAAGGCAGCTCTGATTTTTAAATGTGTAATAAAGGTAAATAAAAAGCCCAGATGTGCAGAAAGAAGAAACTGTGGGATTCCCTCAAGAGCATAGTGTTGCTCTACATCCAACGTCCATGGAAGCGGTCAGTCTGCAGCAGATGGGCGCATGCTGCTCTCATGCTGGCAATATTATAGGGGAAATTGATGGAGCTGTGCCTGGCCCATGGTTAGACCAGGGTTAGACCCAGCTCACTGGGCAGGGCTGCTGCCAGCCCAGCAGTCTGCCCCATGTAAGAGGATAGGAGGTGAAGGCTGCCTCTGGTAGCTCTGATCTTCACACGCACTTGCTGGCTGCAGTCTAATCCCATGTCTCCATGCTTCCTGGTGGCCAAGTGTACCATTGGAAATGCTGTATGCTCCTGCTTCTTCAGCCAGGTCCGTGGCCACCTTGCAGCCATACAAGGTGAGATCTGACATGTCAGGACTGGAGGAGATCAGAAGTCCTGATTCCTGTCTATACCCCATCCCAAGGGAATTACTTTGCTTCACACCTGTATGCATACGATGAATTTTAGACTCTGTGAGTAGTACCATTTAATTCCCACAGTATGCAAGTTCTGTCTAGAGTGATGTATTATTTATTTAGGTTTATTACAAACACACAGAAAAAGAGTAAATGAATAATGCATGGATGATTAGCTTACATATTTCAGCTCACAGCTGACAGAGATGGCAGAGAGCGACCCTCGTTTTAAGCTCCTTAAGACAATTGCTTTCCTTTCTGCCTCCCAAAACCTCAAGCTGTAACAAAGGTTCTGCAGTTTATCACTTTAACTTTACACTAAGAAGCCACCAGGACCTGAAATTCATTTGTGCTTAAGAGCAGAGTGGCAGACCATAGCTTTTTAGGTACAATGTTTTCCATAGCTGTATTTTTCAGTTTGCTTTGGTCCAAGTTACAGCTGCAGACTCAGTCTGCTTCCCACTTTCTTTAGCCCGTGTGATTTTTTCCCCTCCCACTGCTCATGTGCCAGCCTTGCCCAGTGTGCAGCTATTAGGGGAACCTTCCATAGAGGGGAAATTGTACATGTCAATTATTTGTAAAGTATGTTCAGTCTAAGAGAATTTAGCCACCACCTTATTCTTGAAATGGAAAACCTGAGGTTAAGGTGAAATAAATAAGAAAAATGCATGTCTTTGAATATTGAAATACAATGACACCTGGAAGTGCTTGAAACATTTGAATGCTTTTATGGCAGTTCAATCAACTGTATCCATAAATATTTAAAGCAGTGAATTATTTCTTAAAATTTACATTTTTATGTATTGTTTTGGCTTACGAATTATTGAACAATAAAGATGTTTTCCATAATAATTTCAGCTTTCAAAATGCAGCACTTGACTGTGAAAAGATTTGCCTGTGGCCATCATATGATTGAGGCTGCCCCCAGCATAACACTGAGCTTCAGTATCTCCTAACTCCAAATTACAGTTTTTAACAGCATGAGGTAACTTAGATGCCATCTGTGTTTCCACACTTCTCAAATACAAAATAAATAAAAAAGCTGTGCAGCAGCTACTGCTACCTTTCAGCAGAATAAATATATGGCTGGTTAGAGTTCATGTATCAGTATGGGATCAGTGTTGGTAAAGTGGCCATTTAAATCCTCCTGTAGCTTTTCGAAAAGGTTACCCTGTTTAAAATATAGTGGTTTGATTTTCAGTCAAAAAGGTGGTCACCACCGCTTAGGTAACCATAGCTGGCAGGCACAGAAAGCATGTTCTGCTTTCTACCAGTGCTTCGTGCCTGACTGCAGGAGCAAATACTGGAGCAATGAATGTGCTGTGATGAGATACAATAATTGGTGCCACTGAGTTTTTTCCTTGGAGCTGCATTTGCTGCAGGGAGTAGTTGGCAGTATGAAAATATTTAAGTGACTGGGATAGTCAACAAAAGGTCCCAATAATGTGCTGTGACCTGGGAAAGGAGCATTTTGAATTTCTGGAGCTGTCATGGGCACATTAGAAGTGAGCTACTTTTTCAGTCAAGCAACAACTAGCACAGTGATTTATTATTTTTAATTAAATTCAAGTATGATTCCCATTGTCATTTATTAAGGAAACTGAAATTATTCTCAAGTTCTCCCCAAAATACTTGAGTGAAAGCGAGGCTTTTTTGTTTTTCATTTTTTATGTATTCACAAGTGACCAGGAAAGTAATATCACAGAAAACTATCCAGAACACTGACATGTTGTTTTTCTGACTGTGTATCAATGTTGCTGATAGTGATCACCAAATAATAATGATTCAGGCTCTTTGATGGGTTGCATGACACTGTAATCTGATCCAATCTGCTTTTCATTTTTAAGATATATTACTTTTCAGATAAACTGAGAACTGAAAATCTCCCAAGAAAGGATAATGGAATGTAAATTTATGAAGTCTAGACATCCAGCTGAAAACTGATTTTCTACCACCTTATAAAGAAGTAGACTATAAGCCAAATCTTTATTTAGTCTGAATATTTCCATAGTTTCCAGCTGGTTGCAGAGAACTGCTGTACTTTGATTCAGCTGATAATAGAACTAAGGATGCACAAATCATTTTTATCAGGCAACAAGCACAAATGCTTCTCTGTTAAGTAAACTGAAGTGGATAAATCCTTAACTCCATACTCAAGCAGAGTATTGCCACTGCAGCCAAGAGCTGACTGCATGAGTGCGTGAAATTTCAAGGGGTGGTGTTCAAGTAGTGTCAATGAGGCAGACATAGAGAAGGGTTTCACTGAGGTAACTACAGCATTTCCAGTAGCAGCTGAATGACATAGTAAATTAAATCTGTTGAATGATGCATTAAGTTGGTGGGTCACTTACAGGGCCCAATTCTGACTGTTTTAAAGCCTGTTCTATTATTTTGGCTTTCTCTTGTTTTGCCGGAGAGGAAAAGCTGCAATCCAGACAGCGTCCTGTATTGGTGGGAAAGAGGATTGTGTGCATTTCCAAAGAATTTTGAAACTTTGTTCATATCTTTCCCTTTCCCAGATAAGTATTATCTTAAAGAAGTGAATGTTACTGGTGTAAAGAAAAAAACAGATATATTCATATGTAGCTACTATGGGAAAAAGTACATTATTATTTTTGATAGATCAGTGCTAAGAAAAAATGTAAGAGATTTTTTGTTGACAAATGAAACAAGTCAAATGTGGTTATAATTTGGGTCCTATATCTCTATACATGTGTTATATGGGTACAGACTGTTAACTCAGCCTTGGACCCTGCTGGGGTTACCAACTAGAAAAGACAGTTTGGATTTTCATTGCAGTGTCTTTTTGCACACATTACAGTGGGTAAGTGATCTAAAAGTTGAAGGAAGAGATTTGATTTTTGAAGGTCTGTATCACATAACATGTCACTGAATCCTGTTTACGAGACGTGCTAAACTGGTGTTGTTTCACTGTTTTCTATGGAGTGATACTACTGTGTCTATTAAAAAAAATAAATCCTGACAGGTATGATATTCTCAACATTAATTTTTGCTATTAGTTGATAGCAGCTTATGAAATACACTAATGGTTACATATTGCACTGCATATCCAGTTGGATATTTTTACATGTTTCCTGTATGATGTTTCATAAAGGAAACTTCAAGCTCTCTGTGCTGTTGCTCATGAAGCTCATCTGCAGACTGGAATGTCGAAGAACTCAAAACAGCATGAGATTTTGTTACAGTTGTGCGCAGGTGGGGTCTCTACCATACCGCATAGGTAGATACCTAATATGGTGTCTTCCTCTGTTTGCTGTAGCAAGGGTGAGCAGTGTGTGGGGTTTTGAGCCACGGACAAATTAAAGTGGTTTGAATGTGATTTTTTTTTCTGGGACTGTATCATCTGAGGAGCAACCAATACTCCCAGTTCCTGGCCATGGAAATAGTTGGGAAAGGAAGTGGATGCTGGGGCAAATCTTGTATTGCATCTCTGGCAGTCCTACAGAGCCAGACCACTGCCATTCTACATAAGTTCCCTGGGAAGCACTTGACATCTCCTGCCTGTGAATAGCTTCTGGTGATTTTTCTTTGCTTGGCTCTCTCAAATCTTGTAGTGGCTCCTGTAGCCACAAAAAGATAGGTCCCAAGGGAAGATTGGCCATCTCTATCAAATGTGAATTCCAAGACTGTAGATACATACAGAAGTTAAGGTACATCAGGGGTTTGATTTATAAACCTGAATGGCAGGAACTGAGAGTATTACCCAAGGGTGTCTTTGGGCTTAAATAGGAGGCCTAAAATTCCAAACTCAGAGGGACTTTTGGGGCTTTTTTTGCTAAAAGGAGGCAAACAGTTTAACAAGCTTTGAATAACTGACTAGCACAGTAATTAGATGTTACAACTGAAAGCAATCTAATGTTTCTTCTGCATCTAGTTTTTCCTGTGAACTTTTAAGAGCTACAGAAGGAAAACATCAGGAATGGATTGTTTCTCCATGCATTGCTCAACCTGCAAGAAAAGAAACTAGGGTCTCAAGAAAAGAACAGAAGATCACCAGCCATGAAGAAAGCAGACATCACTACTTCACTTGAAAAATCATTCAGTTGTGTTTTGAATTTCTCCTTCTTATATTGGCTTATGGTGTTGCAAGCAGAAAGTCATTTTCTGACTCCAAAGATTTTCCAATCAAATGAAATTTTATTCTGCAGGTTATGGTGCTGGGCACACCCAAAATATTAACACTGGACAGTTCTGTGAATTGTGTGCTTCTCATTAGAGCTTAGGAGGAGTACAGATATGTTGCTTGCACAATACTGCTTTAGGAGAGGGCTTCCTTAAAGAGTGCCTGAATTAGAATTTGTTCCCGGTGAAATGACATCTGAAAAGAATTTGGTTGTTCCCATAAATTGTTAATATAAGCGTCATTTGGTAGGATACCATTTTTTAAAGTGTTTTCCTGGCACACAGAAGTTGTAACAGAAAAATAGCATTTTATCCATTTGCTGCTTTATGTTTTTGATAACTAAAAAGTATCTTAAAACCTACATAAACTATAGGGTTTACACCTAGACAGTGAAATTGTGTTATAAATTGCCTTTAAAAGATTTATAATTGGTATTTATGGAATATTGAGCAAAAGATTGTTACATGATGTAATTAACAGACACTCTATAACCAAATGTGCACTTGTGTATTTTGTAGAACCGCTAGATGAGCTGAAGATCAGAAGTCACAGCACTGAACCACTACCAAAGCTGGAAAACAAAGAGAGGGGAGGCCATCACGGGACAGCTTCCTCTAGGGAGCCAGGGAAAGCTCAGGAATGGGATGGAACGCCAGGCCCGCCTGTAGTGTCCAGCAGGCTTGGGAGATCCTCTGTCAGCCCAACCATGTTGGCTGGAAGCAGCAGCTCAGGTACGTCAAGTAGCAGAGCAGGGAAGATCTCATGAATCTCCTTGTAAGCTGAAGAATCTCTAGGTATATACTGAAATAGGTAAGCATGCAAATTCCTTAGACTTCCAAGAATATTCCAGAATCTGCCCTGCCTATTGTCTGCTGCGCTAATAAGTATTGGGCTGTTTGCTTGTGCTCTGACTGGAACAAGATTGGGATGGTGGCAGGTGATATAAGCTTGTTAACTTGCCTCTCATCATTTTAAAAGAAGTAAGGAATTCCACTTGACATTGAAAAGAGACTCTATGGCAAAGACACCCCCAGGATGGCATCTCAGAGAGAAGTTCATAAATTCAGATATCACATACAGTAAGAAAACCACACTGCAGAAATAAGGCTGTCTTACTGATATGCACAGTGAGTGGATACAGGCAACCTTTCCTTTATGTTTGTAAACAATTTCTAGAAAAGTGACTATGGATTTCAGAAGTCTCAAATTCGTGCCTTCAGAAATCATATGAATTCATCCATTTTATTAATCAAATTTTATGTATATAAAGTAGTGAATTGCTATAAACCTGGAAAAATAATGCAGCCTTGTTTATAAATTGACTAAGACAAACACATACATGAATGATATAGATCGGATATGCATAGCTCTAGCATAAGTATTGCATTGGGGTTTTTTGGGATTTGACAGTTCTCTTAAAGAAGCAACTTCATTGTTTATTGATTAGATTCTGAAAAATAGCCATTTTAGAAACAGTTGGCATACATCATACTGAAGCCTTATTATGGCCAATGTTCAGTAAGCATAAGACCATGAATGAGCCACTCAAACAAGAAATTTTTCCTGCACGAGAGATCTGCTGGGCAGTCAGTGGCAGACATGAGTCTTCACAGTGCTGAGCTTGCAGACGTGCTCGCCCCTCATGCAGGGAAACACTTTCCTGTATGATAATGGGACTCATATTTTTTCTGCATTGCTGGGAATGGCACTTGAAACTCAGTATATAACTTGAACAGGCTTTGCTGATGTGATATATCATTTGCAGTAATCGGATAGTCCAGCTTTTCTTGCTCCAAATCCTCCAGACATTTCTTCCTGGGGCAGCAGAAGTTACTTTTCTGCAGATCTCATGACTCTAGCACAGATTATTTGGGTGTTACTGCCTTTCGCTTGCTTCTCTGTTCTCACAAAGCATCCTGGTAGGTAGGAATTTTCCAGATCAGCTCATGGCTTAAAAAAATCTGTTCCCAGTATATTAGAGCATCATCTGTGCTAATGCAGGTAAAAGGGTGGGTTTAAAGGTACCACATCAAAGTACTGGGACATCTGATAATTAGACCGAAGGTGTGTACCAGTGTTTTCAGTTGTGCAAAATGACAGTATGCAACAGAGTAGAAGAGAATGAAAATTAAAGAGTAAGTTCTTAGCAAAATGTAGTACTTCTGTCCAACCTTCCTGCATCAGTTTTATTTCAAAGAGTTGGTTGATCTCCAAAAGCTGACAAAGCATGTTGGCCTCAATCTTCATTTGGCATCAGCAAACTGTAATAGTTGTTGAATCATGCCTTGATTTAGTTAACTGTGACTTTGTCTTACATAGCTAGGACTGTCAAACAAAAATCATGGAAATATTTTATTGGCTGAATTTTGACTCCTTTTTATGATTAAAATCTGAAAGCTGATTTTGATTTCTCTTTCCCCACAGTTTTTATGACATTTCATTTGATGAATGTTGCCTCTCATCTGCCATGAA
Source organism: Psittacus erithacus (assembly GCA_009867235.2). Classification (NCBI taxonomy): domain Eukaryota; kingdom Metazoa; phylum Chordata; class Aves; order Psittaciformes; family Psittacidae; genus Psittacus; species Psittacus erithacus. Next base: position 45,887 of record WYDI02024795.1, on the reverse strand, counting down.
TATTTGTCCTTCTATGTCTCTAGCTGTTGCCTGAGCAGCATGTTTTACCTTTAATCAGTGGGATGCTGCATTCAAAATTCTGTACACAGTTCTTCTCAACGAACTTGTACATGAACTGTAACAGTTCATTCTTCGCAATTAAATTAGAACAGTAACAGAATGCAAGAAGTGAAATTTAATGCATCTGTATGGATACAAATGCTTTCTGGAGTCAAGGGGATGAAGTAATTCTGTGCTAGGAATTTAGAACTTAGGTTTACCACAGGACTAAATAAAATCAGGGCAATCCTCAGTACAGTTATCATTGCTGTTGCTCTCTTTCTAACATCATAAATAAGAGAACAAAAGCTCCACTTTTCTTGTATGGTCATGCCTTGAAGCAGCAGTTTGCTGCCTACCTCCTAGTTCACACTGGTACAGGCATTTATTAGGGCAGTGTTGGAATAATTTGAAGAAAATAGGGTTAAATTGCTGTGCTGTAAAACTGAAAGGATGTGGAATGACTTCTCATGTGCGCACAACAGGCAGCTCTGCTGCAGCACAGATTAACTAGTAAGTGGAATGCTCTGAGTGAATACCTGACTGAGATTACTGACTTTTTGTGGATTCTGCACCTGCTGGTAAGATCAGATGGGAAATGAGCCATCTCCAAACAGAATCTTGAGCTCTCTGGTTATTTTGTTCATATGAGCCTGGCCTATCATGTGCACATGGGTATCACTAATGCCTGATTGTTCTCTCATCTATCATATAATTTGTCAAGGTCACTTTCTGTTTCCTGGCATCCTATCATTTCTTATGGAAAGCAGTATAAGTGGTTTGGGGGCATTCTGGCATTTAGGAAAGTCAGTGCAAGTGCAGAAAACAGCCAGATGAGATCTGTGAAACAGAAGGCTGTGATAACTTCACTGCGGGAGCTTCGAAGAGTATTTTCTGGAATGTTGCTGCTTTTTTTTCCTAACCACAACCATGAAGCATTTTGCATTGCCACCTGCTGCTAGAGACAGGCACTGCGCTGCTTTTTAAACCTTACTCTACTCTTCCTGTGTTCTGTTTTTGAATCACCATCAGCTTGTCACTCAGCCAGCCCATTAGTATTCTAGCTGAAAACATTGTAGATAATCAGAAAGGGAGTAAATGCTCGCCCTACACTGGAATTACTGACTGGCATTATGGATTTGCAAATGTAATGGATAGTTAAGTTCAAGCTCTTTGGGAATGGAGCAATGCAAAGCTTAAGGTGCAAGAGGCATACATTGGTACAAAAAGGGAGTACCATTGAAGTACTAGTTCTTTCTAGCTAGGGCTACTTCACTTGAAAAGAACTGAGTACTCCTGTGAACCCCTAAATTTTCTCCTCACAGGCAATATCAGAGTATCACTGTGCTACTGAATCTTCAAGGATTCTTCAAGTGAAAGCAACTTACATGTTGGAGGTACATGTTCCTTGGCAGCCTGCTCAACAAGGTCAAGCCCAGGATGCAATACTTCTGGACCTTGCCTGTGTTGGTCACTCATGTTCTCTACACACAAGCAGCTCCTGTCACCTAACATAAAATGGGTAGTACTGGGAGCTGTACACTAAGGGCATCAAGCCAGTGCAGTGTTAGCCAAGTGTGTGATCTCCAGGGTGTAGGATCACACAGTCACAGAGCCTGACTGTAGAAGCGCACACTGCTCTCTGCAGCAGTGGCGCTACAGCTAGTTGGAATAATACACAATTGTCCTATTGATCCAGAGCCCCGAGACTGACAGTATTCCATGCCAAAAGCTTCAGAGAAAAATGGCAATAAATTTTAAGGAAAAAACACTGCCAGTAGGACATTGTTATTCCTTACCTCATTGCCTCAGTCATTGACATAGACCTGATATGACAATTCACAACAAATCTTAATTTAAAACATACCCCATCTAATACAGAAGTGGTTTTTTATCACTAACTAACTTGGCTTTGAGACCTGCTAGCTTTTGGCCTATGAATATCTATCGATACTGAGTTCTACAAGTTCAGTGCTCCCTTTGTGGAAACAGTTCTGTTTGACATGCTCCTGTGCTATGTCATGCTCCATGGCTTCTGCAGGTGAAGTCCTAAATACTTTTAAGAGACAGACTACTGTGTAGTTTATTCCACCTTAAGGTTTCAGAATTCCAAGTTACATTTCAGCTTACTCATCTCTTTTTAAGAAACCAACATGGCCAGGCCAGCATGCTGATAATAAGTGTCATTATTTTTTCCAGTATGCATGTTTTCTTTTTCTTCTTTTTGTTTTTCCTTTCTTTTTACATGTGATTACTCTCAGCCTGTCACATTGCCTTGTTTAATTCAAAATGTGCTTCTTGGCAGCTGTAGCAAATAAGCAATATTTCTCTTTTCATGTGCAAAGAAGAAACTGTGACAGGATAAGAAGCTTCTCCAATGTAAGTGACAGCCAGAGTATTTTTTTGAATTAAGATTAGGATAGGCAGAATGAAGCCTTCCTTGGATGAATAAAAGAACTCTTCCTGTTAAGATCCAAAAATAAAAATCATGCAGAGCTGTTGTATTTCTGGAGAATATAGAAACCCATTACATGTTGATATAAAACTGATCAGAAATATTTCCATAAAATCTTGTTGCATTTCAGCACTGTGTTTTATTGAGGAAAATCCAACAACACCCCTGCCTCAAACGCAACCAGCCAAGCCTGTACATCCTTAGTTACAATGACAGCACTTGTACTTTTAGAAGACAAGGTCATTTATGTGGGTTCTTAAATACATAATTAAGTACACAATTTTAAGGCAATCCTATTTGTGATTGGAAGGCCTGTATTTCTGTGTTTGACAGTCTCTCCTAAAATTCTCATCCTTAATGCTCTCCTTTGGGGCTGTTTGCTTGCTTATGTCCATGTGTAATCCTGCTGGCATTATCAGGACTCAGCTTAAAACTGAGAGTCCAGTATAGCTGGTCCCATTGCAGGTGACCACACGTGAGGGCTTACTTCATACTGAGGTGGCTGTGGTTCCAAGCACTAGCATTATTTGGAGCATTGTGGCTGCTGTGGGTGATATAACTGCTATCTCCTACTAACATTACACTGCATCTGCACCTGGCTCCTGTAGGTGGTTTGAGCACTTGGTGAGGGATGAGTCATTTGAAGCTGTGCAAAATAATACCCCAAAAGTTTTATCAGTTAGATATAGCCACTGAATCTTATGAACATTTTTGTGCAGAACAGAACTAAATATGTTATGCAGCTTCCTAGCTGCCTTGAACAATCTGCTGAATTTAAACTTCATGCTGTCCATTGATTGCAACAGGCATCTCTAATGGCTACTGAAGCATACTGCATCCCAGGGCCCCAATCCAGTAAAGCACTTAGACATATGCCTGTGCATTCCCTCGCTTGGCAGCAGGCTGTTAGCCCTTGCCAGCCTTTGAGTGGCTTACAGCAGTGTCAAAAGGCCCCTAGCTGTGGATGCAGACAGGGCCTGTGTTTGGAGTGGAGTCTCTGGAACCCTCTTTGCGCAGGTTTGATTTAGAACCAGAGGATCCACCTGCACAGTGAAGTGATGGGGTGCTGTGCTAACTGTCAGTACACAGCTCGATGTATTTTAGCTTGTGTTGTCATGGGCTCTTAGCTGATGGGTCCTCCTCAGAAGACAGATTCTACAGAGCCTCCCCTATGTGCTTATGAGGCTGGCTGATAAAATTCAGCTCCACACCATGTATTACTGTCACAAATGGGACTTAGCAAGAAGTCTCAAGACTACTCATTTCAGATGTTAAGACTCAGCTGTCTCAATATCATCCACATGAGATAAACATGAATTAAGCACTAGAAACCATCCCTGAGATTTGTTGGTAGTTGTCATTCCTCCTTCAACATTCTCAGTGGTAAATAGGAAAACCTATTTTCATTCCAGAACCAGAACTGACGTCAGTATGCAAGCCTTGCAGACAAGCTGAAATGACCATTTAAAACATGAAAATCCAGAGGTAAAGATACTGAAAATGACTGGATGATGGACACAAAAGACCTCTTACTACTTTTTAGATAGCCCAAAGCAGAAATTATTATTTGCAGTGATCATTATTATTTTGAAGTGGTCAAAATCCAGTTAGCCTCAGTACAGTGAAGATGTCCACAGCTGAAAAATAACACATTGCAGAATGCAGAGCAGTAAGCTGGGCTTCACTTATGCAGCAGACTATTTATGGATATTTTTTTCCCCACAGTAGTATGCAGCATAAAGGTGTTACTCAAAGCATTAATTACAGTAGACTAGAGTATTTATTTGGTCTAAAACTATTCCCACTGAGATTAATGGAATGGCTATTTAAAAAAACAAAACAAAACAAAACCCCCAAAACCTATCTCCCTTTCACTGCATAATCCACCTAAACTTGTAAAAAGCTACATGGAACTGTCTCTGGAGCCTCTTTTGGTGAGGATCACCATGGAAATCACAATAGTTTCCTTAATACTGTAACATATATTACAGGGAGATAAGGGAACTAATACTTCATCTGTGTGTGATAGGTTCTGTTTCTTTGATGCCTGATGAAAAGAGTCTCTTTGGCAAGGAAATGGTAATCTCTTGTTGCACATATATCCAAATTGGAAATTATGACACTTTTCTCTGCTTTCCCAAAGCAAAGAAAACACTTCAGAAGTAATGGCAGACACCGCCTTGGAGTATTTTACATGCTTGGTGTCATATTTTGTTTGTCACAGCAATAACAGAGTCTCTATTTAGCAGTAGGGAAAAACAACCTGAAAAAACCCCAAATTCTTATCCTCTCTACAACCCTAGCAAAATTCCAAGAAGGAACAGACATGAGATCCATTATTTTATCTATATTACTGAAAGAAACATTCAGAGATCTGGCACACAGACAGTGTAAAATTAGAGCAAAACCAAGTCTAATCAAACCTTCAGAATAACTGCCCAAGTCCAAAAAAAAAAGCAAAGCAACAGATAATGTACAAAATGCAAGGTTATGGGGGGGATCAGTCTGCTGCTTTGTGCCTGCTTATTGCTGTGTTGACTCATGGTGTGTTTACAGACTGACTAGGAATCAGTGAATTGAATAATGCATTCGTCAAACAGCATAAATATTTTTGCTGCTCAGCCAGCTGGATGTTAACCAACCTATTAATATTTAGTTGATGAATATTCACCCATACAGATGCTTTCATTGGACTAAGTGCTCCAGCTTAAATGGATAGCTCTTCTCCATATCCTATTGAATTCTGAAACATCCTGGGAAAATAAGCATTTAAGGTGACAATGAAAAAGGATCAGTGAGATTGGAAGAATACATTTCAGCATGTTGCTGGTAGGTGATGTAACTTGTCAGCTGCCTTCAAGTTTCCAAGATGTGCCAAATGACCTGAAGTATGTGTTAGTGATGGGCATCGTATTCCTTTCAAACAATGGCCCAACAAGTGGCTAGTGATGATACTAGAGAGCCGTCTAGTAGGAAATATAGGTATTAGTATAAAACAAACACAGACTAAGCAGCAGTGTAAATGGGGAACGAGAAAATACATTTCAGAGACAGAAGCAAAAGTTATGTGAGAAAACGTGCTTCAAAAGCAAACTTACTGAATCAGGATTGCACAAGGCATAGGTCCTTCTTCATGTCTTGAAAGCATAAGATTGCATAGGAGGAATTCTTTAAACCCACTGCAAGGAGGCATGGTATTATTATATTTGCCTGTTATTTATGGTAAGACAGTACTATCAGTGCTAAAATACAGAGCCTATTATTGTACAAAGTATGTCTGCTGAGTGCAAATGTCCTCGTTCTCGGTGTTTGCCCACTAAATAGAAAAGACGGGCAGGGTTGGGAGGCTTATTAAATATGTGGAGAATGAACATGTTCATCTGAGCCAGAAGTCATGGGTTGAGACATGTTCCCTTGGCCATTAACAGGAAATGTGGGGACAAATATTTTTCTTGAACAGAAACAGGCAAACCCATTTCTCAGGGGAAAACAGTTTCTTCTAGACTAGATGTGGGGTGTTGAACAGTGGAGTAGCACACTGGTGTCAGCATGAGTCAGATACAAAAACCTTCATCCAGGACTCCCGAGCTGTATGGTCATCTTCATGTTGGTATGTTAACAGCAGAAACCTGCCCTGGGAGCCTTCTGAAAAATGGGTGTCCATGTACAATAGCAGAAGGAAAATGAAATAACTGTGTAATTTCTCTCTGGAATGGAGCTTTCTTTCAAGATAACCTCCACTTTTGTAATCACCTTGATTCTGAGGAACTGACTTCAGAGTTTGCCACTGTTGATGTTCTGATTTCTCTCCTTTCTCCCTACTTTATGTCTTTCAATTCACTGCCATTACCATTAGATTTCCAAGTATTTATTGAGTCTTTCCAAACCCCCAAGTGCAACAGTATCCTAGCCACTTTTATACATTCCCTCCTTCATCTTCTGGCATTTCATGCTTTCCCTCAGCATAATCAGTCTTCAGGCTACCATCTCCCTCAGCTTTGGGATGGAGAGATGAGACTGGAAGTTGCTGTAATTCCTTTAATCACTGCTTTATTTTATGAGGACTGGAAAAAGGAGGAGTGGGGGGAGCAACAAGAAGAATTCCTTTTTATGCTTCCTCTCTGGTGCTTTATGCTTTATAGTTAAGCTTCAGAGATGGTAGAAGAGAGAAAAGAGGCTAGGACATGGAATGGATTTTGTCTTAACCCTCTTCTTTCTGATCTCAACAACTGTTTATGATTCAGCCAAATAACCAAGACTTTAGCTAGAAATCAAGCCTGGAGTCTCTCTTCCAAGAGGAGCCTGGGCCCACCCTGTTCCAGTTTACTGCAGCAGTAACCCACCTCCTGTTCACTGGTGTATTTTCTTCTCTCTTCCTTCACAGAGCCGAAAGCAAGTTGCAGATTAGGTCGATCTGCATCCACATCAGGTGTACCTCCTCCATCCGTTACTCCCCTCAGGCAAGCCAGTGATCTTCAGCAGAGCCAGGTACCATCGTTAGCCAATCGTGAATGACTTCATGTGCTGCAACATGCCAAATGTTTCTCACCTCTGTGTCTGTCATTTGTTACAGTAAATGATTTTTTTGGGTTTTGTCTTTGTTTTTTGTGCGTGTGCATGCATCTGTGTGTGCACATCTCTCATTGGCAATGAAATTCCACTGGCCACAGCCAGTTGAAGTTTCTTTGCTCTTAATTCTCTGTATCCTTTTCTGTCTTCATTCTGTAATATAATTGTAGTAAAACTGTACTGTATGAATTGGCTGGGGTTTTAATTTTTTCATGTTTTCTGTACTTTTTTACTGTCTTTAAAATTTATCAAACTTTGATAAATTTCATCTATGTCTTTATGTAAATTTATTTTAAATGTCTAAAGCACTTGCACCAATGTTTGTCAGTGACTTGTACATACCTGACTTCTTCCCAGTTGTACTTTAATATTTGTGCCAGTCTCACATTTGCTTTGAGCTTAATGCATGATTGTATCACACTGTGATTTATCACTGTCCTGAAAACTGCTCTTACAGCAAGTTATTTTGTTTAGTTAAGGCAGCTGGACTCCATCTATAGGCTGTGTAATGCTTTTATAGGACTATTAAATAGTCCACTGTAGTTATATTTATTACGTATTGCTAGGAATCAAAAACCAAATCAAAGGAATAATGTCTCCTTGTATCTTAAACAGAGGTACTTTTTTTTCCCCTCGTCAAAACCAAAAATGCCACTTGGACCCTTGAGAAAGAAATGAAAGTGTTTGGGTTTGGCAAATTTCTCCAATAGTGAGAAAATGGAAAAGAAATAAAGACATGGGAAACCTATACTTACCTTTATTTTATATGCTAATACTGATATTGTATCATTTTGTTGCACAGGCTTGTATTATTAGTTTGACAGAACTAACTGCTGAGAGTAGCAATTGAGAGAAGAGGTTTCACTTAAACATAATGTGAATGCCTTCTGTCAAGCTTAAAGCACTCCAGTGTTGTATCACTTCTGTGTACGTGTACAGGTACGGGCCTACACATCACTGTGTATGTGTATGCACAGAGACAGACATATATGTATATATGTATGCATACATATATGTATGTATACACACAAACACCCTTATTTAGATGGAAAATTTTCGATTGGCTTTCAGGGAAATAGATCCTAAAATCCTATTGAATTTCAGTGAGATTTGAGTGCAAAACTTTTTGAGGCTTGCTTTGCAATAATCACATACTTAAGTTGTCCGTAGCTTGGTGAGTTGCTTCTTGGAGGTCTTGACCGAAGTAAAGACCAGAAGAGTAAGGTTGATTTACTCAACCCAGACAGCCAGCTACTGTTAGGAAGGTTATTTTTGGGTAGCCTAGTCCATACAGGTTAAAATTCTTTCACGTGCAAAACTGATGCTATTGTATTACTTCTGAGCCCTGCTGGACACAATGCCTAACAGAACCTTGCATGTTTTTAAAGCATATTTTACAGAAGAAAATCAAATCCGTAATGGAGATTCAAAATAACAGCCTATTTAAACACCGTGTCAGGTGTTCCTTTTAAGGAAGAAATTAGGGTAATTGTACTTGGCAAAGGTTGTGAGTATGCCAGTGTTCATGCGGTATATGATTTTTGATTAAATGGGTCTTACAGGAGACATGATGCTTTGCTGGTTGCTTAGTGGCAAAGGCATGTAGGGTGTTTTGAAGGGATTTCAATCTCTCAGTTTATATTAAGAACTAAACAATAAGCCTTGAAAGCAGAAGCTGGTGTGGTAGAAGAGATAATGAGGCTTTTAGAAGCTGCAGCCAGGGTTCACTGAAACTGTGGAGGAAAAATCCACCTCACTTCATACAGAAGAAAGGAACAAAGATAAGAGGAATTTTCAAGTGACTATGGAAGGTGATCTTGTTAATTGAATAATGTATGATGTGGACATGGCTTCATGAAAAATAAGAAAAACTGGTAAAAGCTTTTTCTCCCTGTAAGTCTTCCCTTCAAGCTGTCAATCTCTTACTGTCCATCTATTAAGTTGTCATTTATTATGGTGGCATAATTTTTTAAAGGTGTGGATTTGACCCTGATTCCAGTGAAATGACAAAAGTCTTATTATCTCCATGGCAGATACAAACATTACTTTGATTATGTTCTTTATACACCTCTTCTATCCTAATGTGCAAATAATCTATGACAGGTAAAATGTGTTTGGAAATGGCTGGGTTGTTAGCCAGTCTGAATCTGACAGACTGGGGTGTACAGCGTATTTATTTCCATGTGCTGTGGCTATTGATTGTATTGACACTGGTTTCCTTAATCACATCGTAATTGGCATTTAGACTTTGCAAAAGATTGAGAGGGTACATCCTGTTGTCTTCCTGTTTGATGATGAACTGGGCACAGCTAGCATTCATACAGGGATACAAGAGCTGGGAAAAGGCAGATTACTATTAATTGGTTTCTCAAATCTTCATGGGTTCCAAACTGATGTTTTTCAAAATGTTTAACTTGTGGAAAAGAAATCATATTTACAACTGACCTCTCAAGGCCCATCATTTTTTGGTACAGAATCGTTCAAGGAAGGGGTGAGGATGCTTGGCAATTAAAAATAGGTCTGATCTAAGGAAATGTGTATTGTAATTCCAGTCACCAATGTCAGCTAATTATGTATCTATTGACATTTAACTCCCCTATGCCTTATTTTCTTGTTTGTTTATTGGTGTGGGAATTGTGAGGATTAATGAGTTAATACTCACAGAACATATTAGTGGTGTGTTGATGGTAAGCATTATAGTCGCCACCTATAAATAAAGAGCTTACAAGCAGAAGTTAATTATGTGGCTGGTCTCTGATAGGGAACACTTTAAAGTTCTGAAGTGTAGCAGCAGCCAGCAGTCGCCAACAGGCTGAGCCAGACAGCAGCCAGCAGTTACCAATAGGCTGAGCCAAGCAGAGAGCGTGCCAGCCTGTGCTTAGTTCTGGTAAATGGTGAGAGCATTTTGAAAGAGCTGGTTGCAGGAAGTAACCTTGGGTGAAGCTGTGAATTGACTCAATTTAAACTGAAAGGTAAACAGAAGTTTATCTTGGAACTGAAGTTATTGATTGTGTAAGGACAAAGTTTAAGAAATGAAGAAAGTAGCAGAGGAAGTCAAGTGTGCAGCTTGGAGCTGTAATACAGCAGATGCATAGGATATATTTGAGCTACAGAAGTGTCATATAGCTGTATTCCCTAAATACATATCTTAATACAAATATCCTAAAGAGAGGAGTGTAAGTAGCAGAGAAGTTTTCTAGGTATCACAGAATGTAATGGCTTGTAAAGACAGGAAGGAAGAAGGAAACAAGGAAATTTTAAAAGGGAAGATGCAGGCTCTTCCCATGTGTCAAAAAGATGAGCAAGTGGGGAAGACAGGCCTGGCTAAACAAAGAGAGCTTTGGCTGGAACTCAGGGCAAAAAAGGAGAGTTTATGACCTTTGGTCTTCCAAGAGGGGCAGGCAGCTCAGGAGGACTGCAAGGATGTCATGAGCTTATGCGGGGAGAAAATTAGGACTAAAGCCCAATTAAAACTTATCCAGCTACTTCTGTGAAAAAGAATAAAAAATGTTTCTATAAATGCATTAGCAACTAAAAGGGAGGGTTAAGGAGAATCTCCATCCCTTATTGGATGCCAGGGGAAACACAGTGACAAAGGATGAGGAAAAAGCTGATACTTAATGACTTCTTTACCTCAGTCTTTAATGGTAAGAGCAGTTATTCTCTGGGTACCCAGCCCCCTGAGCTGGATGACGGGAGCAGATTGAAGCACCCATAATCCAAAGGGAAATGGTCAGTGGCCTGCTACACCACTTGGACACACACAAGTCTATGGGGCAGGATGGGACCCACCCAAAGGTACTGAGGGAGCTGGTGGAAGTGCTCACTGAGCCACTTTCCATCATTTATTGGCAGTCCTGGCTAACCAGAGAGATCCCAGTTGACTGGAAGTTAGGAAATGTGGTATCCATCTACAGGAAAGACCAGCAGGGGGATCTGGAGAGCTACAGGCCTGTCAGTCTGACATTAGTGCTGGGGAATGTTATGAAGCAGATCACCTTGAGTGCTGTCATGTGTCACATGCAGGACAACCAGGTGATCAGGCCCAGTCGGCATGGGTTTGTGAAAGGCAGGCCCTGCTTGACTAACCTGATGTCCTTCTATGACAAGGAGACCTGCTTAGTGGATGAAGAGAAGGCTGTGGATGTTGTCTACCTAGACTTAGTGAAGCCTTTTACACATTTTCCACAGCATTTTCCTGGAGAAACTGGCTGCTCATGGTTTGGATGGGAATACACTAGGTAAAAAAACTGGCTGAATGACTGAGCCCGAAGAGTGATGGGGATTGCAGTTAAATTCAGTTGGTGGCCAGTCACAAGTGGTGTTCCCCTGTAAATGTGGTGCTTGACATGGTTTAGTAGTGGAGATGGCAGTGCTAGGTTGGGCTTGACGATCTTAAGGGTCTTTTCCAATCTAAAGGAGTCTATGGTTCTGTGATTCTGTAAACATTCTCCAATATTAGCAGAGAGCTTGCAGGGAATGGAAAAATGTTCTAGAAAGTTAGGGGTAAGAAATGTGTGAATAACATTAGAAATAGTGAAAGTACGGTCTGAATTTGGCCTTTATATGGAAATAAAAACAAGTACCAGTCATTTGTAGCTGTCCAGGTGGACAGAGAATAGTAGAAATTAACCACCATAGGGGGTTTATAAAGTAGACTAAATCTGGTCCAACAATGGCCCAGTAAGTATCTCATCACCCGTATTGCTGAAGCCTCTGTGCTGGCACTTGAGACTTCTGCAGCAGGCATTGTCAGGTGTTTCACCCTACAGTGGTCAAGGCTCAGTCATAACAGGCAACAGGGATCAAAGTTGTTCAGTTATGTAAAGCAAGCAGGATTTGGAGTTACAGGTATGACTGTGATCCAGTAATGTTTACCTGCATCCTAGCGTTCTCCACATCTTCACCTCAGGGTAGCAAAGGATTATGCTGTATCAATGGACTCAAAACCCCCTGTCGCATAAAGGGTACATGGGCACTGAGCATGTCTGTCACAAAAGAAAGAAACTTATCAAGCAGTCTGCACGGTGGAAGTCCCACTGCTGGAGAGCAAAGCGTCTTGCATCTGTGGTTTTAATGTACATAAAATCACCCCTGGGTCACTGCCAGGCTTCTCTGAAACAGTCTTCAGCACACCAAAACCCCACTGGTTTCCATTTTAACATAAAGGAGCCAATATAACTAACTCCAGATTTTTTGCTGCAAATGAACTTTGCAAAGTGAACTTTGTTTTCATTAAGAGCAGGTAGCTGCTGGAAAAACACATGTATTAAGCTTCATAGCAGCACAGCAGTGCATGTTTATAATGAAGATCCATGATCTGAAAGGAAATACATGCTTTAGAAACAAAACTCCTGATAGTTAGAGTGTGATATTTGAGCTTTTCTGCAAAGCAGAGACTATTTGCAAACAGATTTCCACAAAATTGAGTACTTTATATGCAAATGTGCAGCCTCTCTTCATGCTGCCTGTTACAGGCTTTTCAACAGGAAGACAGCACTGTCCTTCACTGTTGCCTCCTTAAGGTATGCTATCTCAATTCTGAAGGTTGCGTGCCTCTTAAGGTCTGGTATTTTCTTGTGGGGAGGAGCAGGCAGGAATGTCTACCTCCAATTTAAGTAAGGAAAGAAGATTTCAACTTTACAGTGATGATCAAAGTGAAATCCAGAAGCCATGCTGAGATTAGAAGGAATAACTCAAAGGAGGCAATGAAGATACATGAACAGCTATGAAATAAGGATTTTCAACTTGCATCGAAGGAATGAAGAAAAAGCTAGAAAATACATCAGAATCAGTACTGATTGGTTTTATGGCTTAGTTTTTTAGTTCATTACTTGCCTGGTGAGACCCCAGCAAGCTGAGATGGCATTTTAATTCTCTCATCCAACCCCGTCAGTGAGCATGACACAGAAGGCCCAACTGTGGATGAACTATTACCTTCCAAAATTGAGGAGAGTTTTCGTTTATTTTATGATTTGTCTGAATATAATATAGCAAAGGGGAATGGCCTCCCATTCAAGAGTGGATTTGACCATGTACTTGTTTTCTTGTACCAAATGAAGTGAATGCATTTGAATGCATTTGAGTATGTACCTTGATAGGCAAGAATTTTAGATGCAAGTTGGGTCTTTAAGTTTGCTTTTAGGTAGCTAAATAATGAAACGAAGTCATAGAAGGAGCAACTGTATTCTTCAGCTGAGATCTATCCTACCTACCTCTGATACGTCTAAATCAGGGGTATAATACAGGTTCCCTGTGGGTTGTATGAAGAGAGGCACTTGCAGAGGGGATTCACTGAGCTGAGCCCTCAGTGTCCACATAGAGCTGCTGTATGTCTGTTACCTCAGATAACCCGGTAATTTATCCTTCTAATTGAACCAGCTCTGTCAGTCATGGGAAGCTAGCAGGGATCATTCCTGCTCTGTGCGTGCTAGAGGCTCCTGGACATTTACCACTGAACGGATAACAGTCATTAAAATTTCCGTTGCTAGGGATAGACATTTATAGCTTTTCAGACTTAATCCATGAGCGCTGAGTGGGAGCGCTGTTAGGAAGCAGCTATACTGATGGCATGGCTGGGTCCTCCTCGCAGTTATGTTTGAAATGACTTGCTTTTGGCATCTTCATGCCAGGCTTTGTAGTCAGTCTTGTGAGCAGTGCCCAGGGGAGAGCAGACACCTGAAGTGCTGGAGTTGGTGGGCTGGCGCTTGTGTTTGGTGTTTGACCTCAATAAGGGAGCTGGTTTAAGGGAATGGAAATCCAAGCTTTGCAGAGTCATAGAATCATAGAATCATTGAATGTTTTGGGTTAGAAGGAACCTTAAGGGTCATCTGGTTCCACCTCCCTGCCACAGGTGGGGACACCTTCCACTAGACCAGGTTGCAGTCCTGAAAGCAGGAGACCAGGATTTTTCCACCATGGTTTTCTAATGTATTAACATAGGTAAAGAAGTAGAAGACACACTTTCTACTTTAAATATAGAGCTGGAAGGGGGCTTGTCACTGTATTTATTTCCAGTTGGTCTGAGATAGGTGTAATGTGCACTGGTTTGTGTTCAGCAGGAACATGAGAAAATGCATTCTTTACTGTTTGGGTCTGTGCCGGAGATGTCCTGGACAAAAGTGCACTTTAACAGCTGTTCACAATGAACGCTTCGGAAAGTCCAAAGCATTGGGAAAGGCTTTATTTTCCTCAGCGCTGGGAACGCGCGGCAGGATGCCCGCCCGGGGCAGGGAAGGAGGGGAAGTGGTGGGTCTGCTCGGCAGCTCGGTTCTGTGTGCGGTCTGTCCCACCGCGCTGCTCCGGGCAGGCGGCTGCGGCTCTGTGTTGGGGGCAGCCCGCTCCGCCCTCCCCGCCCCGCTCCGCTCCGTTCTGCGAGCCCATGGCGCCGCCTGGCGGCCGCATTCGACACTGCACCACCCGCTGGTGGGGAAGCGACGCCCGCCGAGCGGAGCGGGAGAGGATTTCCCCGAAGAAACCCTCGAGAAGGCAGCGAGGGCGCTGCCTCCCTGCCCGGCTTGCGCGGCTCCTGCGTTGCGCTGGCAGTGACAAAGGGAAGGGCTAGGCCCCTTCAGACCCTGTAGGAACTGCACCCGAATTTTCTAGAAGGTAATTTATTTATTTTAAGAATCACATACTTATGGAATGGTTCAGAAAGGACCTTAAGATCATGTACTTCCAACCCCCCTGCCTGTGTTATTTCTTTCCTTTCCCTGCTGGCTGGAATCTTAAGTGTTGCATCAAATAATGGTAGGACCTTGTGCAGGAATCGTTGGAAGCTGGTACTCGTGTGCTGCCGCTCCAGCCCCACACACAGCACAGCCTGGTACTTGGCATCAGGAGAGAGGGAAGGAAGAGGCCTGCAGCAGCCCTACCGGCTAAATCCCAAATCCTTCCACACAACAGCTTAAAGAATGTTTCGTTTAAGACTCGATATTTAGGTGCTAACTTATATGCAGTTAAAACATGCATTTTATCGTGGGGAAAAAAGAAATCTAGGATTGAAACTGATGTGAGACCTTGTCTTTGGGGCCACTATCATTTAATTTTGTGCTCCAGCTGAAAAATCCTGAGCACATTCCAATTGTTCTATTTCAAAGCAAAAGAATGATGGAAGGGAAATACAGCAAACAAAATGTTGAGCTGTATTTAGCCGCTCTCCACATGCATTCCTAGGGCAATACTCTGGTAGTTTAAGTGCAGTGGGGAACCTACAAAACTTCAGGGGAATAATTTAGACTTGAATTTTGATTCAAGTACTCCACAGCAATGCAACTGAGTATTTGTCTCATGCCTAAGTTCACAAATAACTCTGTTCTGGGTCAACTAAATATCCTAAGTCCGGCTCTTGGTGTCTCTAGCCTTACGTGTGTATACAAAGAATATTATAGTCCTTGCAAGCATTGTGTTTGCCCTATAATTACTGAATACAAGAAGCGTACATTGTTACTATTGTGGCTATAATTATTTTTGAAGGCACATAGACAAAGTACTTCCCGAATGAATTGGCATCTTCATGCTTTAATTGGCAAATGTGCATCCAAAAGCATATGGGCACTAGGCTACTCTGTGAGCATAAACAAAGAATTTGTGCTCTTCTGTTCTTTTCAGCTTAAAGTTGCCATTTTCCCCAGCAATAGTGTACCAGAGTTCAAAGCAGCCAGTAAACACCCTGCAGTTGTTGGGCATCGCTGGGCTCCTGGCGGCTGCATTTAACGTTCCATACCTGATCACAGCAGCCTTTTACAAATATCCATTATATGGAAGAAACACAGCCACTGCAGGTAGATGGAGAACTCTGTATACTGATGTACTCTTTCATCCTGTTTGAATACTAGGGAAATGGTAACAATGACAAAAAAAGAGAATCCGTATCTGCTACATGGCATAAACCAGTGTCATTGCTCAGTACTGTTAATCTTTGCCAAATGCTCTGCTTGACAAATCACAGCTAGAAACTAGCATCAAACTCCACTGACTGTGGTTTTGTGGTTCTAGTAGTGCAGAAGGATTTGCAATGAAAAAAACTTCTGTAGTACTTGCTCTATGGGCCAAAGGCAAGACACGATCCCCTTGTGCTGCTGGTTAAAAACTTCAGGGGGGATGCAGTCCCGAATTCCCATTCAAGAGGCATAGCTAATGACACTGGTATGACTTTCTCTGTCTCTCTTTTTTCCTCTAAAAAGTTTTGAAAGTCTGTTGTGTATTTTGGATGTAGAATAGCAAAACGTATGAAACAATTCATGGCTTGGTGGCAATCATTTTCTTCTCCCTGTGTGTACATGCCAAGTGTTCTTCAGCTGCAATGCCTCTGAGATCTCTGTGCTCCTGGAGCCAAGATTATGGTTGTTCCTTTTCGATACTTGATCTTTTTCTTCATTCAAAATGTATGTCCACAGTGTGGGAACAGTGCCATACCACCCCCTCTGTAATCAGAGTCCCATGGGGTTTTGATCTGGGCTTTCTGTACACCAGTTATTGCTTTGGATAGTAGCTTCTATTTTTGCCTGTGGGGCTATTCACTTAAAGGTATTTAGTTGCTCCTTATGTTTAACCATCACCTTTAATAAGGCTTGGGATGGTTACTGGATCCAAAACCTTCTTGATGTTGGCCACTGGGATTTACTGCAATAATGTTTGTGATGGAGTCTAAGAGTTGGAGTCATAAATAAGGTCCTGTGTTGGTAGACAATGTGTGTAGGACAAAGACTGTCCTTACCCATGGATTTGTAAGCTCAGTGTAATAGATGAGAAAGTAACCAGTCAGAGATGGGAGTAGATTGGTAAGTATGTGGCTATCAGATATTGTTTAAGCTTTGGTTTATGTGAAATTAGAAAGTGCAAAAACTATTTGGGGTGCAATCTACTGTATCTTTGACAGGGATTTTAATCAGGTTTATATGCTACTACTACAATGAAATGTATTTGAATGTCTAAAACAGGAAAACCAGGGAAATTTTAGTAGGAACGTTTTACAAATGATGTCTCTCACAGATGGCTCTCATGTGGAGAAACCTTTAGTGTCTGTGTAGGTGAAAACAAGTGAATGTAGACGCAGACTGGATTTTGTGGTTTTGCAAATAGCTGGGAGGAGGAAACTCCTCTGGGTCCTACCTGGGAGGAAGGGTACAGAGAGAAACCCCCAGCACAATCACTTCAGTGATGAGACATGGGCCAGCATTTACCTTGAGATAGTCTGGATTTGATGAGCATGTGGCCTGAGTGCATTTGAAAAGCTATAGGATTTTGCCTTCTTGTTCAGGCTGAATGCTCACGAAAATCACGGGTGAGTCATCTCACTGACTGCCATCACCGAGAAAGAGGTGCCGGGGTGCGACCTGTGCCTTGAGGTGATGCACAACCTCCTGGGGAGTTTGCGCTGCTGAAGATCTGAGATGGATTTCGAAGTATGCTTTTGTGCCCTCAGGAAATGCAGCAGAGCCCCATGCCCACGAGAGGGAGCGGTTGGATTACTTTACACAGGGTTGTTTTTTATCCTGCAAGGAAAAAGTCTCTTGCACACGTGAAGGAAAAATTCTGCTGTCGTCAGCCCAGCTAAATATGCTGTCAACAATTTGGATAAGAGCAACAACAAGAATTTTAATGCTTTAGGGAAGGCTCCACATTGCATTTTGTTGAGTTTCAGCTTGTATCTGGTCTTACATAATCAGTGCATGGGTCCAGAGCAGTGCAAATTGTTTCTAAATGTACAAACTGCAAATAGAGATTGCTCCTTAAAAAAGAAAGGAAGAAAAGGAAACGCAAACCTCGAAGTGGATGGAATTGCTACATCCATCATCCCTCACCTCCAAGGCATGCCTGACTGACTGGCATGAGAAGCAAATGTGTCAAAGCTGTCTTCTGTTGGCAGACAGCCCTTCTGTTGCTGTCCCAGCATCTTTTCTTCAGCATTCAGCTGGGCTGGTCATGCAGCAGAAGCAGGTCACTGCATTGCTGAGTCCTACAGTGCCAGCACTCTGATTTAAGAGCATGAGAGAGTGCATGCTTGGCAGCCCTCACGCCCCAAAGTGGCCTCTGATCCATTGCATGGGGAAGCTATGCAGAGGTGGATCTGAGCATGCGCTGCTATTGTGGTAGGTCCCAAGGCCCAGGCATGGTTTTGGTGACTCTCCTTCTCCATACTGCTCAATAGCATGGGGTTTAGGCACAAAAAGGACGTGTCAGGAAGAAGCAGTGATGGGTGAAAGCGGGTGAGCCGTAGAAAAAGTAATGCTACAGAGAGGGTATCAGACATGGGAACAGAGTGACCTGTCTCTGAGCACCAGATCTAGAGTTCGTCCTCATACCTTTCCTCACCCTCAAGTGCTGGGCTGGCTGCCACTATTTCAGCTGTGATGGAACAGAGTGGAAGGAAGAATATTCCATTCCCTTACTCTGATCTCTTCTTGTTCTTGCACGGCTTTGTGAGCTTGCCAGCAGCGTACAGAAAGAGACCAGTTTCCTCACAGAAGATGTTGAAACCTTTCAAATGCATCAATATTCTGATAAAGACCTAGTTGTTTCTCAGATTGTGAGTGACAATTTCTTTAGAAAGCAAAGGACAGGCATGAGAGGATCTCATCCGCAGGGTCTGCGGTTTCAGGATGTTGTTTTGTTGTCCCTGGTTTTAACAGTTTGGAGAAAATACTGAAAAAACAGTCTTAGCTCAAAAAAAGAAGTTTATGGGAAAAGATGCCACAGCTGATGCAGCACAATGCTGGTGGTTGTTCCCTGGAAGGTAAGGTGCCCCCACAGCCCTGGAAGTTGTTCAGAAGTCAGTGAGAACTGTGTGCCTCTGAAGCCCAAGGGTTCGGATATGCAGCAACAGCCAAGCTTGGCCTTTGACCCAGACCTTTCTTTTGCGAGTCACGTACAGGTATGTAGGATGTAACATGGCATACACAGAAACTGATAATTAATATTTCCAGTAAAAGATTTTTGCAAGTTGATGAGATGGGAAGGTACATGCCTTGGAAGTCTTGTGTCATCAGTGAACAAGTGTTCCTAAACTGTGACTCTTGCAGCTCATAAAACAATGAATCAATGAGATCACTGTCCTGTCCTGCCTACAAGAAACTAAAAATGATATGGATGTTCTTCAACTCTTAGCTGCTCTTACAGCATTGACCATGTTTATACTAAAAATAAGTAACAACTTGCAGTAATAATAAACAAACATATAGAGTAATTTATGTGAGATGGTTTCATTCCAAACATCAGTAAGTTGCCTACAGAGGAATTTGATTTGGTAACATTCCTTCCTCTTCAGGGAAACTCTCTTTAAGGTGTTTGTCATAAATTTACTTACTCGCTTCTAAAACTTGTAAATTCATTTCAAAACTTGTTCTGAGACTTTTGTGTGCAAACAATTAGTTTAGTCACCTTAAGAAGGATGCAGTACCAGAACAATAGCAATTGCTGAGTTTATTTCAGATGGTCTTGCAACCACTTTTGAAGACATTGTGCCTTGGTTAAAAAAATCCTAAAAACATCGCAACCCACAAGCATGCAATTCCCCCCCCCCCCCCCGTGTGTATTTATGTTTAACTCAGGGCAAGAATTTTATAATATTTAAAGGAAAAAATAGAAATAAAAATGGCATGAATTCATGGAAGCATGGGTTTATATATAGGCATTGTCTGTAAATGAAACAAACATTCTGTACTCTAGGTAGAACAACCTTTCTAGTCTGCTCCTATGCATTTCTGTCCCCTCCATGTGCCCCCACTTGTCTTACCTCTTTTGTATATGAACTGAATGTATCATGCCAGGTTTCTGTTGGAACTGTGTGTGCCCGATGCATAAAACGTGGCACGGAACAGCAAGGTGTTCCCCACCATCTGCATTATGTTACAAACCATTCAAGCTTTGTTCTCATGGTTGTCACCATTTCACCAGACTCTTTTGGTGTTTGTATAGCCTTATACAGTATATTGCACTTGCTGTACCTATATAGTATCTTGTCTGTATACTGTATGCACATAAATATGTATATTCACCCATGTATGTATGTATAGTATGTTTATATATCTCTGTATATGTACGTGTGTTTGTTCATAGTCTCTCACTAGAAATGTGTGGCTATTCATAAACATTATGTGTATGCCAATTATAAAAAGGTATGAATGCCAGCACCCTCTTTTGATAACCTGCTTTTATTCCCATTTTGTCTTGTTAAACAATGAAAATAAAAATGTCGCATATTTTAAATGAGAACTTTAAAAGATTATTATTTTTACTAATGTTAAGGTTTCCAGTTCTTTAGAATGATGATTTGAACAGATCCAAAATTGCAAAGATACTTGTGTTTCTCGTGGCAGTTTTCTGTGGTTGAAAGGTTGAAAAATGTTTGGGAACAGCCCTCACTCTACAGTTTTGGTTCTGTGTGTCTTATGCTGGTCAAGCTCCTAGGTGTAGAAACACCCTCAACCAGCTGGACTCCCATGCTGCAAATCCTGACTTGTTCACATGTGGGACTTGCAATAAATCAAGGGTGAGATATGTCTATAATGTCTTGCATGTATAAATACTGGAATTAGAAGGGCCTTAGGCTTGAAAGAAAAGTTTCTCCAGTGAAGGTGAGCCTTAGAAAAGGGTGGAAATACCATACTTCATAAGTCAATTTTATGGGAACACTGTGGACACTATTTGTCAGAATGCTTATGCTTTGCATTCCACAGGAACATATAATTGCCAATTGATCAGGCATTCATTAAAACAGTCATATATTAGTCCTCTGTAAAATTATTCTTAAATCAGCACACAACGTGTATGTAGGCCTTGAGGCAGCAAAGCACTGGCTTATCTTAAATAGCAAAATATCCCCGTAAATCAAGGGGATGACTGATACATATTTTTCAGTTGAGCACATATTTGTTATTCAGTGAATTGGAGCTTCAATGATAATCATGTGTGTTTCTCTATGAGACCTGTGAGTGATGAATTTTCTTCCTTTACAGTTATTATTATCATTGTGCTAACTTGTCCAGCTAGACTGGTGTCAGTGTGTAGTAAGTTACTGCAGCAGAGTGGCAGCAGCTACTCAGGAAAATCTCAGAAGGCAGATCTTCATGCAGGAATACTAAGGAACTAGTAGGATGACAGAGCCACTGCTAGGAAGAGCCTTCACCCCAACTAAGATTGCATAATAGAAAATCCTCTTCAATGTTTAATTTAAAGATACAGGGTTAAATTCTGACCTCACTCATGCCAATGGCAAATTCCCAGTTCACTTGTAAGCTATAACTGGAATGTGCAAGGAATGCTTTTCCTCAGCAAAACATAGGATGGGGAAAGGACACATTCCACTAATGGACCTCGGTGTTTATGGGCCTGATCTCAAGCCTTTGCAAGTCAGTGGCAACGAGTGGACACTTGAGTTTTGTTGGCCCATCTCTTTTTTTAAAGTCTGCAAAAGCACATGTACTGTCTGGGGTTTATAATCACAATGTTATAATTCAGAATAGGAAAGGACAAAAATGAGAAAAGACACAGCAATATGCATTTTTTAATTTAATATTGGTCAGATCATGGCTCTTGCCTGATTTTTGTGCCAGATGTTAAAACACAAACATAATCAAACAGCACTCTTTTGCGGGTTGACAATTTGCTTACATTAAGATGATGGGTGTACATAGGTTAACACGGAAGCTTAACACTTTGTTCACTATGTATCTTTATTAGCTGTTCCTTTTAAGATGGGTAGTTAAATTTCCTACTTGCTCTAGAGATCTAATTCGAGTTTGCCCACTCATTCCCTGTAGGGCATCCTGCAAGCGAAGCCCTGTTTCAGCAGACCTGTGCTTGTGGTTTTAGTGTGTTGCAGTCTTCTCAATGGGTTAATGCCAATTCCGTGTCACAGACTGTCTCAGCCAATGCCGTCCTTTTGGAATTGCCTTCTAAACAGAAAAGCAGAAACAAGGTGCAGGGAACTGCTGCACCCACTGAATGTCATTTTCTCAAACACACGGATGTCAGTGTTAGTTTCTTTCCTGTGTCTCAGCTATTCAGTGTGTCAGGAAATTCAGCAAGTCTGTATTAGATTTGAGTACTATATTGTTTAGCAATTCCTGATATAAATGAAATTGCATGATGTTGCTGTGAGGGTAGAGCAGATGTGGTATCTCATACTAAGGCAGGCTCATACATGTTTGGATTACTTAAAAACTTTCAGTACAGTTTCTACCTCTGGTAACTGTTCATTAAGCTGCATTTTAGTTTGGAATTAGAAATTAACATAAATGGAGATCTCTGTCAATCGTGGTTTTATGCATCTTTAAAAAGAAAGTTGTGACCACCTACAATAATATGATCATCTCTGTACATTCAGTGTTGTTTTCAGTCATGTTTTGCTAAATGTCCCCCCACATACTCAGTAGAATAATTAATTAAATCTAAGGGAGTTGTCATTGACTGAATTTTACCATCAGAAAGGGAGAAATGTAAAAGCATATTTCAAAATTTCTCAAAGCAACTTCACAGTCTGTACCAGAGGTATTTATGTATTTAGATCACCAAATACAAAACAAGTGGAAAAGAAGTCATTGGTTGTTTCAGTGATGAAATTGATAATTTTATCTGTTCTAATTTTAAAATTATTTTTGTGACCACATTATTGAAAATGCTAGAGAAATATAGACTATGGGGCTTTGCCGGCAAACTAGTGTGATGAGGTTCTTCAGCCATCCCAACAATAAAGTTTAGTTAAATCTTGAGTTGTAATACTAACTTCAACAGAAAAGGTGCTGAAGCTCATGTGTGTGTTTTTAGCTTGGGAAAAATGAGGTCCAATAAAACTGGGAAACAATGGAATTTGTGGTGTTCCCACATCACATTTTTGTGATTTTAGTATTGGCCTCAATATCCACTTTCTCACAGTTCTTAGTTCTTCCAAAGTCTTGGTCTTAGTTCCACTCATGTTCATTCTTGCATATTCAGTTTCTGGGTCCTTCCGGGCCTCTGGTGGGTGACCACAAGCAATGTCTAGACCATGCATCCTGCTGCCCTCAGCTGCCTTGTACATGTGAGCTTTTGCAGTCTGCAGGGGTTGGATTCAGAGGACGAAAGGATCTTGCCTACCAGCAGCTCTTGCTGTCCCATGCATCTCTTAACATAAAGGGGGACAGGCTGTTCATCTCAGTATAAGATCTGAGATCTGGCAGGTTTTCAAACCTACCATGATTTGGAGTAAGAAGCACTAATCACGGGTGTGTTGTACTGTGGATGTGGTTACTCTGTCATAGGCAGGGCCAGCTGTAGTGGTCATTGAGGTCACTGCCGCAGACTATCCTGCTGTTTGAAGCCTGGTTCATGAGCAATAAAGGCACACAGGCAACGAAGTAGAACCTCCAGCAAGCAGAAGAGATGGAGAGAAAGGGTTAGTAACCTCTTAAGGAAATCTAGGACATTAGAGCATCACCCTGCAGGTGCTGTACTGCAAAATACAGTTTGCAGGAGATCTCTGCATCACTGACCTCCAGCAGAGTATTCTGTCCTTTGTCCCTCCTGTGATTGACCTAATATAATACGAATTTTCCATTCTATTTTACAGTGAATGACAGGATGTATCATGGTGGGTTGCCTGAGTTCTGCATTTATTGCTTAGCAAAGGCATAGATTAGGCTTTGATTTTTCATGAGTGATCTCACTAGGAATGCATTTTGTGATGATCACTGTGTAAATGAGATGCATGAAACAACTTTACACCATGTCCCTAATACGAGTTATTTTACAGGCTCTTATTTCAAGTGTGTTAGCACTTACAGGGTGTGTTAACTACCAGTAGATCAAGCAGTACATTTCAGACATGTTGGTGTTAAAAAAGTAAAAAAGCTTAGACGAGAAAAATACATGTTTCCAAGTAAGATAATAATGCAAGTTCAGGAAGATCTGTGTCTGGACTGATTGCCAGTATGAAAATGGAAATCAGGATGAGAATTTATCATTTAAAGTGTGCATTATTGATAGCATCAGCAATAGTCCAAGAGTTACTGGAAAACTTGAGGCATAGGAGTATGTACAGGGTTGGTTCTGTATAAAGTAACTGTGACATTTAGTAATTTGAAGCAATGAATCATGAAACTGCAGGTCTGGAATCAGAGGTGCTGAAGGTTTACTAACTATTTGTTAATATAATTTGAGGAGAAGTATTAATTGCTCATAATCCTGAATCTTCAAGAATTCCTGGAGTTGCAAAGATTTTTGTCAGTTGTTTGTAAATTGTGGATTAGTCAGGCCAGAGAGCGCAAGACAATGTAATAAGTCCTCTAGAGAAGCCTGTGTTTGAAAAAGGTGTCCAGAGCTTTCTTACAACACTGCATCATGTTATTACGTTACATGGCAGAGCAGCTTTTACAGGGACTCTTTTTCATCTCTTTCTAAGTATGTAATAAAACGTATTTCCAGAAGTTTAGAAATTTAGAATAATGCAAATTAAAACATTAAACACAGCAATTCAAATGTTACAATAGCCCTAAAATGCAGTGAATATATAGGTTCAGAAGTTGGAATAGCAAGTGTCAGTGAGTTTTTTTAATGTTAAACATACATGGTAAGATTATAAATTGCTCCTTCCCACCCAACTATTTTGTCAAAATTAAGAACAATGTGCTGGAGGAATTCTTTCCTGAGTGCTTAAAGGGAAAATGAGATGTTACTCTTGTCCTTTGCAATGAAGAATTTATGAAAGGCCAGAAAGGGTAGTTTGTGGGCGCTTAACACCTTGCGTGTGCTTGTGATGCAAGTACGTGAATGCACAAGATCATTCTAATGCTGTTGCTGGCACCATGGGACACCTTCTGGAGAGCACCTCAGGCACTTCTAGGGAATAATTTGCAGTTGTGTTATCCAGTGTCCTCAGGGAGCATTACCATGCACTGCGAATTGCATGGACGGTGTCTGCTTTCACAGCTCACGTTGCACATCCTGCGTGTTCCTGAACATACAGTTCCTGTTAATCACTTTTATATTAATAATCAATTGTTGTTTTGAATTTACCAGTAACAGGAGAACGGGTTAGCAGTACAAGGCTGCATGAATGACTGTCACGTTTGTCGTGAGCCAAATTACGCTCTTTCATGTCAGTATTATTGCAGAGTACCTCTGTCACAGAGCAAGAAACGACTTCAGATTTAGCCTGTAGTTCTACCCTCACTGACTTTTGCAGCCATTGAAGGTAACAGCATTCAACTGCAGTGCAGTGGTTATAGCTGACAGTTAGCAAAAGAAATGTTGTCCGGCATAATTTTCCGAGTGCTCTTCTGAAGGGTTTTTAATTTGAGATTTTTTTTTCACTGTTTGTTTGAACAAACTGTAGTCAAATTCCTGGGCCCGTGAAGCCAGCCAGTACGTTCTGTTGGCTTCAAATGGGTGAGGATCTCGCTGCTCAGATTTTGTGAAACCTCATTCTGGCTCAACTCCAGCCTTGGACAACTCCCATTTTGGGAACATGTACTAAAGAGGACCTCCACCTCAAGCTAAGAGTATCAGATAGCAGATCGTGAAGTAACTGTTGCTGCTTAACATAGCCCTCCGCTACTTGCGCCCCTGGCACATGACCGCCTTCTAGGAGTGGGATTTCCCACCTTCCTGAGTGGAATTACTCAGCCAGATGGCTGGGACCCATCTGCCCCAGAGAAAGTGCTGTCACAAGTTTCAGTGGGCAAGAGAGTTTGGAAACTTCTGGCTGAGAACAGGCAAGAGGGAGGGAGTACCTTTTCCTCCCAGAGGATGGTAAGTGGCTTTCAGAAAGCCTTTCTTCTTCACTTGCTGTAGTCTGCCAAAACAAACTAGCATGCTTGGCTCTGCTGAATGATGTGTAGCACTGCACACAGATTGCACTGTTTGAGATCGCTTCGTTTACAGATCCAGGAGACATTTCTAGTTATTTCTTCCAAATGTTGCTGATATTTTTTATTTCACTATATTTTGCGTTGATTTCAGATCACTTTGTTATAGCCTCACATCAGCTGTTAGGCTTTCATTCTATCTGATATGCAGTTATCACAAAGCAAAGGGTATTCTTAGATGATATCCCTGATCACATATGTGTGATGTGTTTTTCCTTGTCCTTCCTGTAAATGAAGAGTCAGACCCTCTGCCCATCCAGCAGGAGAGAGAGATGCTCACAAGGGCCAGAAGAGAACATCCTCTTCCTCAGCCCATAACCTCTGCAATTTCAGCACAGTACGTGGGAACCTGTAGTACTAGGAAAATATTATTAGGAAGCAGCACTTAATTGTGGGGCTGTCTTACTGCCCAGAGCTTCTGATTTCACCCCAAACAAATCAGCAGCCTTGAAAATAGGCAAACCAAGCACTTACCAGCGAAGATGCCATGAGAAGAAAGAAGTGAGTGGGATATGGTGGTGTCTGAAGCCCTTATGCAAATCTTGGAAAATATTTTTTTATGTCATTAAGAGTTTCTATAGCACAAACAAACCCCCCTCACAGAATTGTCCAGAGAATGAAATGCCACGTGGCCAATTTAAATGTTAGAAAAGCTTCCTCAAAAGTTAATGAAAATGAGCAGCATTTTTTAGCTTTGTGACTAGTAATAGAACTGTCTACAATATTTCAAATATTTCTCCCTTACGGCATTTTTATCCCCACATATTTTCACATGCACTTGTGTGAAAAATTACAGTGCACCTTTCAATGATCGGGTTCCTGAAATGCCTTTCAGTGCTGGGAATTAGCATGACTTTGCCCTACCTAGGCTTCACCTCTGTGGCCTGACTTTTGAGGAGCAGAATCACTCCTAGCATTTGTGTTTCTCTCACCCCAGCACAGGCAGGAGCTCAGGGCACCTGCCTGCCCACTGCATGGGGCTCATGATGGAGGTTTTGCAGGGCTCAGTTTGAGACCTGGGGATATGAGTGAGATTTCTGTAGCACATACATCTGACCTCATGTCCTGTCCTTTAAGAACTGTAGATGTTCTGCCTGTCAAACATCTGCTCCAAGAGAGTTATGTGATCTAGGTTACAGCATTATCTATGTATGTATTTATGTAGATATTTATGTCACACATGAACAGGTAAAATTTATCACACCTAAGGAAGAGAGTCCCAGGCCAGCACTCAGGATTTTTCACTCTATGTTTTCAGTCCAGCCCCTAGATTTTTCTTTTCACACCCCTCATGTTTTTCATTTGGAAAGACTGAGCTATGTGGGATCATTTGGTTTGTATATAACTTACAGGTATTGCCGTATGTTTCTCAGTAGCATACATGTGTTCAGTACACAGACTTGCTTATGCACTGTAGTGATGCACTTTGCCTGGTGCTGCTATCGTGAAAGTCCAGTTTCTGAAGGGCCAGGAAGTTTACCTCATATTGTGAATATTCACCACCAAAAAGATTGTTTCCTACCCCTGGTGACCACAGCTAGCAGGTGTACAGTAGCTGTATCTGTCCGTAGCTGCTTGATGGTATTACTGGAGAGTATTTTCTTGTCTCTTTTTCCATCTGTACTATTACTGTCTTTGCCAGACCAAACTATATTGCTTAGTGAAGAACAAGGAATGAACTATGTTCATTTACATTCCTTTTTCTTCCCTTAAACACCCATATTTTGAGCACTTTTGTGAATTAGCTGGTGCAGGCTGCCGTGGCTCCAGTGCAGGCTGGAGCTGCAATGACATTGTTCCACGGGCAGCGCTGGGGGTGCCCAGGGCCAGGGCAGAGCCTGTAGAGAAGACAGAAATAGTCTGCTGTGACACCAGGGGGTTTCTGGCAGCATGAGTCATTGACTGTTCCCCAAAGCTTGTTTTGAGTTTTCCTTGGGATTCTGAGCTTTTTTCCAGTAAATTCAGATGGATACAGTATGAACTGACCTCTGGATCCATGTCCTGACCTCTAAAAACAGTTAAGTGGTAGATGTTCTGTCTGTCAAACCTCTGCTCCAAGAGAATTCTGTGCTCTGGCTTACAGACATTATCTAGCTGTTATCTATTTGTAAACCGTCAGGATTGCTGCTTATCTTTCTGGAATAACTCAAGTCCTGCTAGGTAAGAAGAAATTAAGACAGGCCCACTGCTACTGGAGGCACCTACACACAAAAATATACTGGTTGCAGAGAAGGGAGATTGTCTAGTGTGTTGCTCAGATCTTCACAAAGCATTAAAGCACTCACCAGAAGTGATCTTTTTTTACATAGAAAGGTTTTCTTAGACAAAACATTTTCCACTGTTTTGAGGAAGTGTGAAGTTGTTTTTTCTTAGTTCTAAGATGGTTTTGTAATATTACTTCTTCTTCCACTTCACTGCAAACACAGAATCTGAGAGTATGTAACAGATCTTAAGAAAATTCACTTTAGATGTTTTTAGAATAAAAATGCTAGAAAAATAAGGGCAGATAATAAAAATAAGGTGGCAGCATAGACTGGTTTCTTCTAAAGCTTTCAAGAAAGCTGGTGATTAAAACTGGATAAGGGAATTCAGTTTTGCATAGTGGAAAAAGTTTCTTACCTCCTAAATTTGGGTCAAACATTTGCTTTAAAGAAGATTTAAAAAAACCCAAACAACAAGCCCTAGAGAATAATGAATAATCAAAGGGTTGTGTGTTTACCAGGAACTCGTAAGACATCCTCATTGACACTTGTGCTCAGTACCATTCGGGTGAGAGAATTTATCCAACCACTCTACATTCCTGTACGGTTTCTACGCACCAGGTTATCACACAGCTTTTACTGCCTGCCTATGAGCAAGGATTTGAGCCTACCTCCAGCACCTCCTAGTGAATGTCCAAACTTCAGGCCGTTTGTCTGGTGTTTTCCTTCACTTTCTTGCTCTGCCTGATTCTGAAGGAAAAACAAACAAAATTTTCCTCATGCTCCAGATAATTTAATGAGTAAAATTTCCATCAAAACAAAAATTGATGTACAACCAGCAAATTTCATAATTCAGAGGAGATTATGTGACACAGAACCTGATACACATCCTGGAATCTCCGGGCAGTCCCTCCATACCATCCTAACATTTGGTGCTGGCTCTTTCTTCCCTTTTCAGAAAGAACAGGCTTTGAGACAAGACTCTTTGGTCAAAACCAGCTTTGCTTCTCCTGCACTGCGTTTCCTTGGCTGTTACCTCCAGTGCTGGTGCATTTTGTGCCTGTCTGCCTGCCATCCACATCGGCAACCAAGCTCTGAAATGCTGTGGTACTGTTCCACATGTTCTGTGGGAATTTCTTTCAGTAGCAGAAGAGCTATATAGCTGTATAATGTTATGAATGCTCTACTTTTTTTCCGTAAATTAAGTCATCATTTTTTGTGCCTCTCACACTGAACAAATCCCTTGTTATGATATAGGAGGGGTATTAACAACCTTGTGCATGACCAGAGGAGTGGGCTGAAGCCAGAAAGGAGAGAGAATATGAAAAAAAATAGCAATGAAACTAAGCGTGAGCACAATCAGTTTAGTCAAGGAAGGATTAGGCCTAAACCCACAGTGTTAAACACATTAGCTTTAAACACCTCAGTAGCCCTACTAATGAAGTCATTGAGGGTTACTGATGTGATTAAACAGCTGGTTGAGTGCTGCCTCATGAGCCTTAGCACCTGTAATTTGTCTGGGACACACTGAAAATTTAGTTAACACTTTTTTGGGATTTTGTATTAGCAACATGGTTATTGTCATCTCTGTGGTTCATTAATCTATACACTGGTGGTTTCCTCTTACGTCTGTCTTGCACCTTCAAGAGGCGTGCACGCTTGTTCAGTGTTTTTTTATTTTGTTGCGCATTAACAGTATAACTGGGAAAAACCATCCAGTAAAATCCTTCAACATTTGTCCTCACTTTTCAGCAAATTTTCCCCAAGTCTTTCAACATCATGTGTGTTCACTTAGTCTATTTTAGCAAATGACTTTGCACATACCAGTTATGCATGTTCATGCTGTACATACCATTACCTGAATGCAGTTGCAGCAGAGGAATGTACCATGTGGACAGTACACCTAAGAAGATGCTGACGTGAAAGACTTAACCAAAAAAAAAAAAAACCATTAAAAAAATAACAAGTGGTCTTGAAAATCAGTGTCTGGGAAAGTGGAAACCCTCAAGCTTTCCATAATAATTGAATCACTAACTGCAACACAATGTGGTGGGCAGTATAAAAAAAGGCTTTTGGAGCTGCCTACGCTTGGGTTTATTTTAGGGGCTGTTTTGCAGGGAATGACGGAGTGTCTGTGTAACTGATACATTCTGCAACACTATTTCTATCTTTGGGAAATTGCAACTGGTATTTTAGAGTTTAGCCTGTCAAAATCTGGTGAAGGAGATTAGCTACCAGAAGTCACTGTTGGCAACGGCACTGAGTGTAGTACAAGGACAAGAGTGGGGTGATGTGGATGTAACACCCTCAGGGTGACTGTTGTACGTGCTGCGTGGTGCTTGTGATGCATGGTGATGAGCACAAATTGTACTGTAAGGATTTGCTACTGGCACATACTCTGTTTACTTACATGATGAGTTATGAAAGAGAAGGTATTTCCCAATGCCTAGAAGAGAAACCCGTACTCAAGCACCGTTGTCATCAAGTCCAGCCCAGAAGCTGGTGTGCAGCTGTGTGTTGTGAATATTTTGTGTAATGAATCGTGTGCGGACTGTGTCCCTGTCCTGCCCCACATAGGAGGACCCAGCCAAAATGAAGACACTGCTGCGTAAGTACTAACCTGTCACTGATGGGTAGTGTGGCAGGGAATCTGCTTCAGGCAGAGTCTCGTCCTAAGACCTGTGAAGTCAAGCCAGGGGTGGGGAGGAGTACCTCTGGTTCAGTCAGTGAGTTTTGGACCAGGCTGGGGACCCAAGGGGAGAAAGTCTTGCAGCCATGGCAGGTGACATGCCTGGTACCTGCCTGCACTGCAGTAAAAGTTAGGTAGCCCCTGAAATGAAAAATAAGGATTTGATTAGGAAAAGCAGGCACAGCAGGATTCCAGAAAGCTTTTAGCTCAAGCCTTCATGAGGACATGTTATCAATACATTACCTGTGTATTTCTAAATCATAGAATTACAGAATCACAGAATCATAGAATCACAGAATGGTTGGGGTTGGAAGGGAGCTTAAAGATTATCTAGTTCCAACCTAACTGCCATAGTCAGGGGCACCTTCCACTACAGCAGGTTGCTTAAAGCCCATTAAATTCCTCAGAATATTCAAGAACAAAATTCATATTGTGGTTTAAACTTGTTTTACTCAAAGTACTAACGTATGAGGTAAGATGGGTTTGCTTCAGTGTAAAGAAAGTAATTCTATCTGAAATTCATTTATCCTGTGTCACCCCTTAAAATGTTTTTTACAGAGACACTTGAAAAAATATGCATATGTCTGTATTCTGTTTATTTTTCTGTTTGAGTACATAATTTATTGTCACTTTTTCTGGTGGGCTTGCTCATGTTTATTCCTTTTGCTTTGCTTCCTGCTATGAATCTGAACATGGTCTCTATCTATATATCAATAAATTCTAAGTAAGCTTCAAGCTGGCCACAAAAACTACCAAAATCAATGAAAGATTCTATACTGGCTTCTAAGAAAACCAGTCCCCAGTTCTAGAAACCTGGTGTGTGTCCATGCTTGGCATTCTAAGATTTGTGAACGAAAGGCATATGCATTATTAAATGTACTCAAACACTCTTAATAAACATACATTTCCTTCATGAATCACAAAATGCTGCCAAAGTATTACATGTGAATTTTTCTGACAAGATCAGTGATGTACTTGGACAGCCCCTGCAAATGTGTGGCGTGCGTTTACTTACACATAAATCCTTAATTTATGACTAATGTGGAAAATAAACATTGGGAGACTGAAGACATCACTTCAAATTTGCAAAGTAAGTGTTGAGAGGAAGTTTTCTGATTTGCAGGTACACAGTGTGGAGTCCGAACACAAAGGGCCCTTTCAGGATAGCTTAGTATTAGCAATTACGGTTCCAATCAAAAGCCTTTGAAGGCACGTACATTTTCAGTCATGTGAGCACCCCAATGAACTCAAATGACGCCACATTCTTAGGCTTCAGCAGGGCTGTGACATGCACTTACATATAAGTACTCACATGTACTTACAACTAAATGTATTCTAACCTTTTTTGAATCAGGATCATGTTTTCAAGTATTCCAGGTGCAAGAAAACAGGGTGTTTCTAAACTCTTGGTGACTTCGTAGTTAATGAAATGTCACCACAGAATAAGATAGTCTAATCCATATAATTTGCATGAAGTCCATTAAATCATTTTAAAAAAGTTAAACACAGAGTTGTATTTAGCCTGATACTCAGAAATGTTAACACCATACTTTTAATGTGACAGACTGGATTTAGAAAGCAATATAAAACACGGGTCTCAGCATATAGAATTTTTTATTTCCACAACTTAAGGACGTTGTAAAGATCCATGTGCCTTTTTAAGATCTATTCCATCATTTAACATCCAACCAGTGCTAGTTAGCTTTCAGTGCCCTGGAGAAGTTAAAAAGGGGACCTTTTATTATTCATTTTTTTCATGAAGTAGAACTTAGAAATGAAGACTGACTTTGTTTCTGTTGTTGCCATGAAGATTTTTTTGTTCATCAAACAAATTAGTGTTTTAAATAAGAGTGATGTTAACTTTGAAAAAAAAAAAAGCAGCATATTCAGTTGATGACCAAATAGTTATTTTTATGCTTTCTTTCTTCTTTTATTCCCCCTTATTTTCTTTCTCACCCCTTCTCTCCCACCCTGTAGGTGACGTGTATGCAGTGGCTGCAAGGGGACCATACAATGCTGGATATGATTGAGAAAAAACGTTGCCTCTGCAAAGAAATTAAAGCTCGGCAGAAATCAGAAAAAGGACTCTGCAAACAGGACAGCATGCCTATTTTGCCGAGTTGGAAAAAGAATACTGGGACCAAGAAATACAGCCCACCTCCTTATTCCAAACAACAAACTGTTTTCTGGGACACTGCAATTTGACAGGCGTGTGGAGGATGTGCGCTCCACTGTGTTGCACCATGCACAGGTAGCCTGCTTTCTTAATAAGGCAAAGGCTCTAATCTAAGACTTACCTGCAGGTGGTGAACTTCCTAGGAAAAGCACGGATACAGTGCTCATCTGTCAATCAAGAGAGAGATTTAAGTTTCCAACTGGATTAAGGCATACATATTTATCCGGGATTTTTTTGGATCCAGATGATATCAAAATGTAAATATTTCGCCAATATAGTGAAGCCACCCAAACTGATACACTGTTTAAATATATATATAAATTCAAAAATTTATGAAGAATTTTACTATATGATGTTACTGTTATACTGTTTTATTACCTATTTTCTATGTGGTATTCTAATGTCCTCCCTCCTCCTGCTGCCACCATTTTATTTCTCTTACCTGCCTAGATTTGGCCTCTGTCTGTACAAAAGCATGTGGTTGTGCGTTTTGTTGAACAGGACAATGTACAAAACAACTCGGTGCTAGGGCTGTAGAAGTTACCTAGAGTCGTACTTGTTAGATGTCCTTAGCTTTAGGGGGGGAGGGCTGGACAAAGGAGAGAGTTTTGGTGGGAAACAGCAAAACTGCAAACAATGCAAATAAAAGTGCTTAATGTGGATGCCCAAGTTGCATTTAAAATACTAATTATTCTGCATCAGTTTTCCCATAAAGTTAATCTGATAAATTGCCCCTGGCTTTATGTGAATCAGTTACTAAAATTATTTGGCCAAGAAATGAAACTTTTTGCAGAAAAGGCTGCAACATGAACTCTTCCTTCGTTGCATTCAGCCGACTAGCAGAGACCATGGTTCACTGTGACTAAGCATCATACAGCCCGTGATGGAGAGACCCAGTTGCTTGGCAGGTTAAGGCAGTGGCACTGCAGCCACGGTTCCTGTGCACATTTGTCTTTGGTCCAGAAAATAAAGGTGACAATATCTGTTTACATATGTATTATTTTCAAATCCAGCAACACATCCTTGCTTTAAGCTGTGTCAGATTTCCTTATGTTATTTATAAAGGCTGGAATTCAGATCCCTTGAAAGCCAATAGGGAAATCCCTCTTGATTTCATGTGGTTTTGAAGCAGAGGCCCATGTAACACATTCTCCTGGTTATGCCGCTTCTTCTTCCTGGCTGCTTCTGTAATTGGCTTGCAATCCTGCATTATGTTACACCCATTTTAACAGAATATTATGTCATGACCAAAGAATTATGACCTCCTGGTTTTAACAGGAGAAAGAGATGGCTTATACTGATTATGAGGGGGAAATCCATGTGGTGAAATATCTTCCAAAAGGATTTGTTGAGAATGAGGAAAACTTGAACTTCTGTGGAGTAGGAGAAAACAATCTGTGGCGTATATTTTGTATATTTAAATTTTTATCTATGTGTCTGAAGTTCAATAGCACAAAAGTCCCTCTTTAAAACAATCATATTAGTACTATATTCGCCAAGAAGAAAAGGTGTGTTGTTTGAAACTTCTTGTTATATTGGCTTTTCTTTGAAATTATATTGACAGCATTGCCACAGCTGTAATTGCTGATCAAGAAAACCAAAAATAACAAATTTTAGAAGGTTTTTTGTAATCTATATTGCTGAAGTTTGAGTTTGAGTAATGCATTATCAGTAGTAGTTTCTTTTCAGCCTCTGAAATAAATTTTTTAAATATTTTATAATTAACTAATGTATATTTTGATGTCCAAACTGAGATTTCTGTAAAAGATAAAGTGTGTGTTTATATGTGTGTATGTATATTAGCATTATTATATATGTATATATGCATATGTGTGCACACATATATATATGCATGTATCTGTCTATATATACTCATAGATGTGTGCATACGTATATACCCACATACATTAAATATTGGTGTGTGCTATGAATATACAATGGCTGGAATGGGTACACAATTGAAATGCAGATTTAAAGGGCCCTTCACAGCCAGAATGACAGAAGACATGAAAAACCCAGAGGCTGTGAAGGAATCTTTGAATACATGTTACATCCAAAAACCACCAACTGTATATTCTGCTTATTCTCTTTTTTTCTTAAAGAAAGAAAATGGCAGAAGAAAAACTCCAGAGATCTCACAAAGTTCCAGAATCTACTGGAAAGAAGATGACTTGTTGGTCGTGAGAAATCTCTTGAGATAACAGGTTCATTATTCAGAAAGTGTTTATGTTTTGTCTTCCTTGTTATGTGGCAAGAGAAGAATTTTTCATAACTGTGTGTGAAGTACTTAGCTCAGCCCTTTCCCCCAACAGCACTAAATCTCTGGTGACAAAACGAAAGCCAGTGTTCGGTCAGTCTTGATGCTTCTTCTCTGCACTGGTCTCTTCCTGGAGCAGTTATCTTAGAAACCCTGCTACTGAAGCATCGATTTTGCAGTCCAGACCCGTGGATACACATGGGTTCTGCGGTGCCAGGCCCTTTGGGGGAAGGCAAAGGTTAATGTAAACCGTTACATGTTTTAGAGTGTTTGTTCATATTGTGTCCTTCCCATAACAATACATAATAGGAATAATGATCAGGGAATTGAAGCATTCTTGTCCTAAGCAGACTTGCTTGTACATTTTGCCCACCATAAAAGCACTCCTTGTTTTGCTTTTAGTGCTCAAAACTGTTTAGTCGTCCTTCCTAAATAACTGCCCATGTGCTTCCAGACTTCCATTGTATCCCATGGAAACAATGGCTTTTTGTTTTAAAGTGTGACAGTACATGAAAAAAATTAAAAAAGCTCAGCACTTACCTTCATAGCACTTTAGAAATGTGAACTAAACTTCACACTTGCGAGAATCATTTGACAGAGAAGGGAGGTGAGGCTCAGGTGGAGTAGTTTCCAAAGGTCATGGACAGATCCATGCCACCCTCCTGTCCCATGACTGCTGGCCCACCTCATTGCTCCAGTAAAAGGTGCATCCTACTGCCAAGAGCATTCCATCAAAATGCTGTTAAACGTTTTCTGCATCCCCTATTGTCTCAGCAGTTTCTGTGTCACAGGGTGAATGACAGTGCTTAGTTACAGTCATTGAAGCTGTAGTCTGTATAAATATGCAATCTGTATATACATACAGATCACATATATACACACACTTATGAAGACTGTATATATGAAATTGTTTGGTATGCACTTATTTTGCTTTAAACTCCTGAAGTTAAACATTCTAGTGTAGCAATTTGTGTGAAGTGCACTGTGATTTCAAGAAAGCACAGTAAAGTCACAGGTCTTGTTATTCTTGCACTAAAAATGTGTTTACGTATATTAGCCAATGTATGTCTACTTTATTGCTCCTTTTGACAATTAAAGCAAAGGGTATAAAATGGTATGGGGTTTTTTGGTTTGGGTTATTTATTTTTAAGTGGACAATGGCACTATGTTTTTAAATGACAGGGTTTTTAAATAAAATGAAATCATTCTGTGTTCATTCCAATGTAATACATTTACCAATATCTTGAAATTGAATGTCATGTTGCTTTTTTTCATATTTCATTAGAAATTGTCAGGTATGTGCCTGAGATTGTGTAGGAGTAAGGAGTAGCTAGAGGCTAACTGTAATCATATATTATTAGCCGTTTCTATATACACAGTATAAATACATATTAATTTTCTTTTCATTTTTGTACTTGATTTTTTTAGGTAAGATGTAATTAAATGTACTTTGATACTTCTGAAGTAATAAGATGTTGTTTGAAGATCAATTCTGCTTTCTTTAGTGCATTGACAATATTTTACAATAATTTAGTGCTTATTTATTTGTGCTCCAGTGTAATTATAATAAAAAGCAATAGTTTAAAATATTTGACTGTTCCTTTTCATTTGATGGTTTCGGTTTAGAGCCGGGTTACTCACTAGGGATTAGCCAGAGATTCCTGGGAAGAAAAGTCGAGTCATAGATGTATATTTATAATGTTCCCTAGGCACATTTTTAATCGCATTATTTCTGGGAGGAAATGAATTAATTCCTTTAGTAGGTTAATATTTGCAAGTCATGGCTGGTTGCATCTAATGCCACAAGTGCCATCCTCAACTAAATCCTTAGGATAAGATTTCTCTAAAGAGCAGACAGAAATTTTTCTGTAAGTACCTTTCACAGTTTGGGATGAAAGATGCTTACTTTGAAGACCTCTCTGCAGAGATCTCTGTTTGCAGAACATCCACAAACAGGAAGGGGACCTATCACGCTCTCAAAAAAACTAAAAAAACATTGCTTGAAAGTCAGCATAATCCTTCTGTTTCCTGGTGGAAGCTTTATTCCCACTGGGATGCCAAACCCAGTCCTTGCAGAGGAATTCCATGCTAGGAGGAGAGGACAAGACAGGGGCTGTTGGGGAAGAAGAGGAAGTGTACAACCTTGCAAGTGATACTGATCTTACCATGCTTAATTTTTAAACACATTGTGATTTTTGTTGAAGTTCCATAGCCTGGACTCTGTGATTGAGAACCCTCCCCTGATTTTTTTAAGAAGACATTTTGTAACTTGAAAAGTTTCCAAGAGCAGGTAAGCAAGTAGATAATAAAGAACCCAGTATGAAACAGACATGTTCTTGCTGTAGCACTGAAATCAAATTTCTCTCCATGGAAAAAGCTGCTTCTAATAAGCAAAATGATACTACCCATGTTTGTATAGATCTGTGTGCAGAAGTGAACCACTGGTAATCTTCTGGTTGTCGGCTTCAGGAGCTAGTCTGAATCAGGCTGCAGATGACCCAGAAAGTGCTTTCCAAGTGCTTCCCTGCCCCTGTGCTTTCCTCAAGGCACAGTTTCTCTCTCCTCAGCAACAACCCCATTGCCAGGTCCCATGTAACAGCTGAAAAGCTTCGCCACCTCTTTATGCTCCTCTTCTTCCCCCCAGTCCCTGGCATGGATGTTCAGAGTGACTTGTCCTCCAAGGCAAACTCCTGCCTTTCCTCCCAGGCTCCATGTTTCACAGGAAAATCCTGTGGGGATGACTACAAATTAACTGCACAAGGTTTTACAGGGATTTCTCCAGACCTTAAAGAGGAAAAGAGAAGCTGTCAGATTAAGAGTCAGTGTTGTCTGTACTGTACTGTGGGACAGTTCATGAAGTCCTGTGTCCTAGCATATTTCCAGGGTGACTTCCAGCATCCACCTCACTCCCCACGCGATGCCTAAACGCTGCTGGGGACAGCAGCACCTGAACCAGAGAAGGAATGAAAAGGAGGATCGCCAAATGCAGCCTGGAGCATAAATTTGGAGTAAGTTTAGATTTTTCCCTGTTTGAAACGTGTATTTGCTTTCTTTGCCAGTGCAGAAACACTAAGTTCCATTGTTCCATTCCAGAAGAGGTTTAAATTGAAAGAAGACCATAAAAAGAAATGGTTGAGTTTTACACTTGTGTTTGCTCTAACTTTATTTGAAAGTGGAAAGGTGCCTGCAGTACGCTTTCTTGGGTCTCCACTCCTTTTGCATTTTAAAAGCCGTCACAATAACACTGGCTGGAGTTACTGCTGGTTCTCTGCCGCAGTCACTCAGAGTGACCTCAGCTGGTGCCAGAGTGGCTGCAGAGCAATTGAAGCACACAGGGGCCTGTCTTGCTTGGGAACAAGTAACCAGCCCTGAGCAAAGGCGGAGAGGTCAAGCAGCCGTTAGAGGAGAGAGGGGCCAGCATCCCTCAGATCTATGGCCAGTGCTGACAGAGCTGGCGAGGGAACTGCAGGAAATTAAATAAAATTTACATAGACAAAAAACAACCGAAAAGAAACACCGCTTGAAAGCAAGGCCGAGCATGTTTGGGATTTATTTCCTCACTCTGCCAACATCTCTTTTACAGTGCGGTTTTGCCTTTAAAACAAAATTACACACCTGTCACCTTTTAATTGAGATTTCTGGCCCAGGGGCAGGTGGTGGTTTTAGCATTCTCCCCACCTGTGGCACATTTTCATTTTTCCTTTCCCCCTTCTCTCTTTCTGTCTCAATCCTTTCTTCCATGTTGTGTTTTGGGAAAACATGTTTGTAGATACAATGAGAGTTCTTCTGTTGTCTTTTGTTCTCTGGTGTTCTCAGCTGGCTCTCAGCCTCGCCAAAGACAGCAGGAACCACCATGGATTTTATTTTAGCTGATAGCATTTATCATTCGGTGTATGCACAAGTTTCATGGAGAGATTCAGAACATAGAAATGACACGGGAAGAGAAGTTTGTCAGTGAACGCCAGGCTTTGGTCTCCGGTGCAAGGGAGCCCCTGAGGCAGCAAGACCAGGCTGCGGTGCCCTGCAGTGAGCTGGGTGGTTTCCATGTTCTCCAGGTGGGGTCCATGGCCCAATCAAGGCACGGCAGCAGCTTGGCCGCACTGGCCCCTGCTCACTTTTGGGCTTTCCCGTCACTTTTGCAGCTGGCTCTTCCCTCAGTGTCTGGCTGTACCTGAGGGAGCTGTACCCGGCACATCATGGCTGCGCTGCCCAGCCATCATAGGCAGCTCCCCTCAGCATTCCGCATCTGAGAGGCCTCACCGTTCCTTTGGAGAGCGTCCTGGCATGGTGGAGGTGCGCAAAAAGTGGCAGAGCTCGCTGAAGAGAGGTAGCAGATCTCTGGTCTCCAGCTGGTGAGACCAGCACTTCACCAGGTCACAGCCTGACCAGTCCAGTGCTTGGCACAGGCTGAGCTCTGCGTGCTGCTCCAGTGCCACTTCTTGCTCAGGTGAACCTTTGAGCTGGCAGGCTCCATGTTGGGTCAGTCACACCTGCTGTGACCTCCATCCCCGGGTCTCAGTTCAGAGGAGCACAGCAGCATGGTGTTATCCCATGGTTGGCCAGGGCAGATTCAGGCAGAGCGCAGCAGATTCAGGCAGAGCGCTGCAGGTCATCTCAAGGGGACACCATGGGGGCACGGCTCTGCAGCACACATGACACCCACTGGAAGGTAATCTCTGAACAGTACTGTGGTAACCAGTGTGCCCCCACGTGAAGGCTTCTCTTTGAGGAAGCAGTGGGAAGCTGAGAAAGAGGAGCCTGCTCTTCCTCAACAATCACTCTTAATTGAATGACTCTGGGCCTCCTCTCTATGACCTTACACTTTGTTTAGACATTAACACCTCTGCAAAGTGGGTGTTAAATGGCACTATTAGTGTCTGTAACGTTTTTGCATCCACTTGAGGAGTGTAAATGATTCTACAAGGCAGGGCAGTGAAAAATCAGCTTTCCTCCTGGCTCCAGCTGGCTGGGGAAATTCAGAATAACTCCTGTGGAATCCAGTTCCCACCAAAGAGCTCTTTTCTTTCCCAGGTTCTTCAGGGTTTAGGTTGGGTTCTTTTTCCCCTGTTCTTGTAAACACAGCAACTGAATCTCTAATGTGTTTACTTTTCAGTTTAAAGAGGCTGAGATGTCCCTGGCTGAGCAGGCAGAGACATTCATTTTCTGCCTGGCTTTTAGGTCCATTAGCGTTTGCAAGTTTTGTCACAATTTCTGCTAAAGTATGTGTCTCATCCAAGAAGTCTGAAACCAGCACTTTCTTTTCCTGGCTGTTACTCTGTGCGTGAGGTGTGGTGACACAAGCTGTATATGGAATAAGCTGACAGGATGAGTTATTCCCTGTGGTATGTGTTTGACTGGCCAGGCACTGCCTGGCTTGCTGTGTAGTTAGAGCAGCAGTAGAGGGATGGTGGCACTCCAATGTCCACTGCAGGTGGCTGTGGTGATCTGGAGTGTGTTGGTACATGTTGTGTCATTGGGAACAAAGGGACTGGGGAGTGCAACCATGATCACCTCTCCATGCAAAACTGTGTTGTAATTAATTCATACCAAGCTGCAAAGCTGTATCTTCAGGTCTGTGCCATCATCCCCTGGATGCTGGTTTCTCGGGTAAGCAGAAGCTGATGCTGTTCTAGACTGACATGAAGATCAAGAGGTTTCAAAACAGTACAGACCTAAGTCCTCTCTTGTGTGTCTTCCAAACACTTCAAGCAGGAACAAAAACTATAGACTGACTCAGAAGTACGAGTGCACTGGAGGAAAAACTTTTGGTCCTCCCAGTGTACAGTGTTATTGTGCTGTTATAACCACATAAAACATGGGAATATTACTTCATCCTCTGAACTGTTTCAATTAAAATGTCCACACTTACCATCAGTAAGACTTCCCTGCTGTACTTTGGCCATCTCTCTCCCTGACCATGCTGACAGAGCATCTGGTCTGATTTCTTAAAAGGTTTCTAATCTGATTGTAACGCAGAATAAGAGAGGAAATTTCCAAACTGAGATCCAACCTGTTCACAGTACTTAAGGTTGCAAGTGATGCCATCAGTCTCAGCAAAAACTGGACTTGGGCAGCAGCAGTCAGCAGGGGAAAACCTGCAGTATCGTACACAGGGCCAAAGGATTAAAAATCATCACCTACAAGGATAATTTAAGCCTTTGAAAACCACATGCAGAGCATCTTGTAGCACTTTTTTGGGGTTTGCAGCACTACTGTGAGGAGTGGGAAAGTAGGCTCCTTTGGGGGAGACCCCAGTCTAGCATCTCAACTGAACTCTAGGTCAGGAACTGCCCTACCACTGTGTGTGCACTTCTGTAAGCATGTGTGTGAATTTATGTGACCAGGATATCACTGTAAGTCCTTCAGAAACAGGTACTGCATGGAGTTACTACAGGCAATGCTAGAATGATCTGGCTGACAGCTGTGGCAGGAATTTAGTGCTATGAACTGACAAGGGACTGTGAATTTAACTAGTTGTCATGCTTCTTTCCTTGTTGTTCTGCTGGCATTTTATCCTAGGATGCTCCCCTCTGTTTCATCACTTAAGTCTATTTTTGTAGACACAAACAGAAATACAAATTTCCAGTACACTGTCTGAATTAATATTCTGAATGTACATCTGAGAAATGCTGAAAACCCTTCATTATATCATTTTTTGAAATGAATTAAGTAAATTGTATTTTTTTTTTTTTTTTCAGAAAGTTTCAGATTCCTTTACTTTCCATCTGGTTCAGGAATTAAGTCGATCACACATAATATTTTGAGAATTGGTACCAAAAAGAAATTTCAAATTTTGACAAGCTTTAATCCAAATGAGCATAATCTAACCACAATCTCTTATTCAGGAACATAGAAAAGTAAATTCGAGCTCAGGGCTTCTGTACTGCGGTAAGAAAGCCTTCTTACTGCCTATTTCATTTCCACAGAGATACTATTGCTTATGTTAACAGACTTCTACCCCATATAAATCACTTTTCAGTCCTCTCTCTGAGAAAGAATGAATATGTAGTGCTTTTTGCCCAGGTTTTTCTTTCTCTGTATGTCCAAAAGATAAATGAATGCTCTGTCAAGTGAGGTTAGTGGGTGTAGGGTAGGGAATGATTGTTTAGTTTCTTGGTATGGTAAAATACAGCACTTAATGCACCTAGTCTGCTAGTTCAAGGCATGTCTTAGGAAAGTTTTATACTGTTTCCATGACAAACTAATATAAAATCAGACAAAATGATGACTTGAGATTTTTGCTTGTGGCAAAGGGTCCTCTGTCCTTCAAACTGCATCTCCACTGAAGAGCACTAGGTAACACAACTGAGAAGAATATTTAATGGTACATTTGCTGCTGTGCTAGCACAGAGAAATACCCTTTTATATTTACCCTAGATTGAGAACATTTTATACACTTTTGACTTATCTTTGGGTAGAATTATTGGCTGCCTGATGTTGTCAAAAGTAAATCAAAGCCTTAATGAAGGCCTAGTGTCAACCTGTCCTACTGTATTTCAGGAAACTTTTTAAACTTTGGAGATCTTAGCCTTGAGTACTCCATTGCAATCTAGTCCCAGTTTCTACAATGTACACCTTATAGATGCTTTCCATGTTCCTGCTGGCTTGGAAAAAGCTAATTGGCTTCCACAAACAAAGATAATTTGCTCTGCTGTGGGCTTTATTGTTTTGTTTGTTTGTTTTGTGGGTTTAGGTCTTGTGATATGTTTCTATTCTAACGCTCTCCTGTTAACCTGTGAAATAAGGAATAAATTAGTTGCCATGGCAAGGAACAAGCATACCATATATATATTAATCTATAAATGTATATCTTAAAAACAAAATGGATACCTGATTCCAAGTGCTTCTGAACAAGAAAATGGAGTCATTTGCCTTTTTGGTGCTCAGGTCTTTTACATTAGCGGTTCTCATACTATGTTGCGACAGCACCGCCTTGTAATCCTCATTGGAAGATGTCATTTACTTTGCTATAGATTTAGGCACTTATTTATGTAGGCACGTGAGTAACTTCCCTCAGGAAAGTACATTACCTTCAGAGGAGGAAAGAAAAGTCTTTACATGCTCTTGCAGAATCCAGACCGCAGTATATACTTTAGTTTAACAAATTATAATTGTTTTAAAAGAAAAGAGTTTTCAGTGTCACATTTATCATGAGTTATTTGATTGATGTGATTCTGTAATGGAATGTGAAACTTTAAGATATAGCCTTCTTTTAAATACTCTTGTGAGGGGCATTGAACTCTAGTGTGTCTAATTAATGCTTTAAATATTCTTTCCTATCAGTTTAATCTTTATTTATCTCTGTGCTGCCTTGTAACCTAATATTAACTGCTCATTGAAATTGACTGTTTCTAGTCTTTTCAACCATTGATTGTTCTTTCATGGTTGAACATTTTAAAATAACACTATTGATTTTTCTTACATTATAGCCCTCCTCATAACTCCTGACTAAAGAGTGTCACTGTGGCCTAAGAACATGTGGGGACACTTACCAGTGCTGAATTTGCAATAAATAAAAAAAATCTATGTTTAATGCAAGATTCATCCAAGTATCAGGACCTTAAAGCAGTCAGGTCTATGACTCTATCTTAAAACAGTGCTTTGGTTTATTTTCTTTGAAAAATGGCAAAAATACTACTCACAAATATGGAATAGTGTGACACAGAGCCTAGAATTTGCTAACTGGAATATAGTGGGTTTCCACAAGCCTCTCATTTTCTGATTTTCTACAGTTCCATGGGATCAGAGTAGGACTAGAGAACAACAACTGTTCTCCCTTCCGCTTTAAAAAAGCCCTCATACTCACAGTACTTACCTCTGTTGGTAAGTGTGCCTCAAGTGCCTCCTTCATGATGTCCATCATCTCTTTTGTCTTTTCCATGGTCATCTGATCACTTTTTATGACAAAATAAGCTGCTCAGT
The DNA here is from genome assembly GCA_009867235.2 of Psittacus erithacus. NCBI lineage: Eukaryota > Metazoa > Chordata > Aves > Psittaciformes > Psittacidae > Psittacus > Psittacus erithacus. Next base: position 1,734 of record WYDI02024795.1, on the reverse strand, counting down.
TGATAAAGGGTGAGTCATAGACATTGCCTACCTGGATTTCTCCAAGGTTTCCCACAGCCTCTTCCTAGAGAAAATGATGTGTTATCATCTAGACAAGTGGACTGTGTGCTGGCTGGGAAATGGCTGAATGGCTGCACCCAGAGGGTGATGGTGAATAACTCCTTTCAAACTGGCAACCTGCCACTAGTGGGATCCTCAGGGATCGATATTGGACCCAGCACTGTTTACTGTCTTCATAAGTGATCTAGAAATGGGATCAAGTGTACCCAGATGAAGTTTGCCAATGATACCAAACTGAGTGGAGAAGTGGACATTTTGGAAGGACACCTTGCAGGAAGACCTGAATAGACTGCAGGGGTGGAATAAGAAGAACCTTATGAAATTGAGCAAGGACAACAATCTAAGAGTGCAGCACAGGCTGGGATCCATCCAGCTGGGGAGCAGCTCTGTGGAAAGGGACCTGGGGTTCCTGATAGACAGGAAGCTCAATATGAGTGAACAGCGTGCAGCTGCAGCAAAGAAAGTGAAGAGGGTGCTGGGCTACACCAAGAAGGGCATTCCCAGAAGAGATAAAGATGTCATTATCCCACTCTTCTCAGTGCTTGTCAGGCCACATCTGGAATACTGTGTTCAGTTTCAGTCCCCAATATATCTACAAAAATGATGTAGACAGGCTGGAGAAGGTCCAGAGAAGGGTCACAAAGGTGATCAAAGGACTGGGAAGCCACATGAGGAAAGGCTGAGAGAACTGTGTTTGTTCAGCCTTGAGAAAAGAACACTCAGGGGAGACCTTATCATCATGTTCCAGTATGTAAAGGGTGACTACACAGAAGATAGAGATTCCCTTTTTACAAGGAGTCTTAGGGGAAAGAGTAGGGGTAATTGGTACAAGTTACTCCTGGGGAGATTTCTACTGGACACAACAGGAAAATTTTTCACAATGAGAACAATCAGCCATTGGAATAATCTCCCAGCAAAGTGGTGTATTCCTCCGTGCTGGACACTGTAAAGATTCAGCAGGACAGGATGTTGGGCCATCTTGCCTAGACTTATGTTTTTGCCAAGAAAGGTTGGACCAGATGATCCTTGAGGTCCTTTTCAACCTGGTATTCTATGCTCTATGTCTGAAACAAGAAGCTTTGCAATCATCACAGCCTGCTATTATAAAAAATGCCACTTGACCATAAAAAAATTCTTAAATCTCTGTCATTAGCACTTCATAAAGCAAAAAGTATTCCATGTCTTCCTAGCCTTGTAGCTTACACAGTGAAAAGGACACCTGCATAGCTATTTAATAGAATCATAGAATCATAGAATAGACACGGTTGGAAAGGACCCTCAGATCATTTAGTTCCAACCCCCCTGCCATGGGAAGGGACACCTCCCACTAAACCATGTCACCCAAGGCTCTGTTCAACCTCGCCTTGAACACCACCAGGGATGGAGCATTCACAGCTTCCTGGGCAGCCTATTCCAGTGCCTCACCACCCTTACAGTAAAGAACTTCTTCCTTGTATCCAATCTAAACTTCCCCTGTGTAAGTGTGAACCTGTTACCGCTTGTCCTGTCACTACAGTCCCTAATGAAGAGTCCCTCCCCAGAATCCTTATAAGCCCCCTTCAGATACTGGAAGGTCGCTATGAGGTCTCCTTGCAGCCTTCTCTTCTCCAGGCTGAACAGCCCCAACTTTCTCAGCCTGTCTTCATACGGAAGGTGCTCCAGTCCCCTGATCAT
>WYDI02024794.1:12237-23378 GCA_009867235.2 Psittacus erithacus | reverse complement strand
AGGCCATGGTGGGGGGGGGTTAGTTTTATATATATATATATAAAGATTTAAACGTGATTCACAACAGAAAGCCCCTTGCTGCCTCTGCCTGCCGGGTGCCTGGGGCAGGGATAGGCCTTCCTCTGCCATAGAATGGTTTGGGTTGGAATGGACCTTAAGATCATCCCGTTCCAACCCCTGCCATGGGCAGGGGCATCTCACACTAAACCATGTCACCCAAGGCTCTGTCCAACTCGGCCTTGGAAAAGGCCTTCTGCAGGTGAACATTTTGGTACCTGTATGGGATTGGGGCCCAAAAGCCATTTGCTGTGTGTGTTTTTGACCTGGGACCCAGCCCTCCCTGGCTTTCCACACTGCCCCCAGGGCAGAAGCAGTCAGCCCTCAGGGTCCCAATGTCCTGAGTTTAGAGCCATGCAGCTCGGCAAGGTTCTTTCCTGGTGATTTTACACCAGCTTTCCTGATTGAAAACTCCTTTCCTGGAGCAGCCAAGGGGAAAGCACCGAGCAGACAAAAGGAAAATGCCCTTCAGGTTTCAGGGAGTTGATTCTCCCCTTTGCAGTGATGAGTGCGGCACCTTCCCAATAGCAGCTTTTGGGGTGGTTGGGGTACATGAGTCCCAGCTTGTGTGCTGAGTGGGCTGGTCCCATCAGTTCAGGTGGCTCTGTTCCCGCTGCCTTGGCTTTGCTTTGCTTTGCTTTGTCTTCAACTCCAATGCTGGCACTTGTTGTCGAGAGAGAGGAAAAAGGAACTTCACACATTTCTTTTTGATGCCACAGAAGCCCCATGCATTGATCTTTTGTTTCGGAGAGGCGAAATGTAAAGCTGTGCTTTCCCCATAAGCAATCAGGTTTATAAAGGCCGCACGTGCAGGGGTTTGCTTCCTTGTTGTAGGGCTTGGATTAGCAAACGCTGGCGTGGGAAGCCTGGTGGCATGTGTCTGTGGAGCTCGGTGTTGGTTAGAGCATCCCCCTGGAGACATGGCAGAGCACAGCGAGCTGGAGGGTTCAGCTGAGCCGAGGTGGGACGCTGCGGCGGTGCCGTTCCCACCGACTCTGCTTTCTGCAATAATTCAACAGACTTTCCCCAATGGCTTCCATGGTATTCCCGTGACGTTTCCCAGCCCTGTGCCCAGTCGTTCTCTCTGTATGAAGATGCGCGGCGCCGGCGGTGGCAGAGCAGTGGTGAAGGGAAAGCTCTTGGGTTGTGGCTCTTGAAATGAGCTGGGTTCTTTGCAAGGTTGTGGGTCTTGACATAGGTTTGAATGACCTTCACTGGGTTTAACTGAGCAGCTGTCACGAGGTACCGCTCTCGTGTCCCCAGGTACCTCTGCAGTGTTCCCATCAGTGTTGGGTATCCCGTGTCCTACCCCTGCCATTGTCCGTCAGTCTCTGTTCCTCCTGGTCTTTCCTTCTTTTGTTTTTTAAAAGATGCAGACATAATGCTGTGAACTGAAATAAATTATTTATACAATGAAAGGGCCTGATAAAAACAACAACAAAGAGAAAATAAATGTGTTCTCCTTATTTCTCAATGGCGATGCTGCAGTTTGCAGTTGGTTCTCGTTGCGTGTGATGAAGAAGGTTGCTCCTGCCTCCCCAGGGAGAGGAGCCATGGGCATAGGGATGGAGAAGTGACCTGCTCAGGATCACTGGACATGGGGCTGCCCTTTAGGACATGGATAATATAGCAGTTAATTCAATCTGAGCTCTTTCCAGGTCACTTCATGAAAGGGGAGAGCACTCTCTGGGGTGGGTGTTTTCTTCCCTCTCCTCTTCCTGTGGTGAATGGATGTGGAGGAGGTGATCACCCAGCACTTCAAGGTGAGGAAGTGCTGGTGTTTGCTCCATGCATGGCCTCAGTGGCAGAGAGCCAAGTCTGCAGGGGTTAGAACACCAGGCTTTAAGAACAGTTGAGAACAGGATGCTGCAGCGCTGGAGGCTGCCTCTGCTCCTGGGTGGCTGCTGACACAGGAAACACAGGGTGACACCTCAGAGAGGACAGCCTGCGTTGGTTAAGTGACTTCTCCCTTGCTGAAGTGATGACAAGGCAGCAGAGAGGAAGTGATGAGCCCCATGTGCGAAAGCGGGATCTGGCAGGGCTTGTGAGCACTTGTCCTGCTTGAGCTTCTCTCTGCTTCCCAGGTTTCCAGTGTGCACAGTGAGGACAGGCTGCCTGCTTAGCAGCGCCTGGGTTCTGAAGTGTTGCAGGACCTAGAAATGAACCTAAAGGCTTATGTAGTGATGCAGTTACTGCACACATCCAGAAACCCTTTGGAGCTCGGTTGGGTCTGTGGCATTCAAGGACTGAGTTGCTGAGTGCTCAGCCGGCTTGTGACCATGCAGGGAGCCTCCGAGAGGTGCAGATCCCCACAGGCTTGCACAGAGCATCATCGATGGGTTCCTGTCCCTCTGCCACACAGGTGGCACGGTGCTCCTGAGGATGCTTCTGACCGTCGCTTCCCTTTGTGCCCCCAGCTTCATTGTCCAAGCAGCCCGCAGGACGTCATGTGCTTCTCTTGGCCTGTGTTCCATGGATCGGGAAGCCCAGGAGCAGATGCTGCAGCGTCTGCATCCTCTAGTGTGGAGGGACTTGTCCTCACTGATCCAACCTGGCAGTAACCACTTCAGGAAGGTCTTCCTGCACATCATTGTCCTGTCCCTTTACCCCAACAAGCACAAACTTGGGTCCCTTGGGCACAGAGGATGACCCGCTGCATCCCACATGGAGCTGGGGCGGGCTTTCCTCCTCCTCATTTGGGGGGTAATGGGGGAAACCATCCCTGTCCCTGGATGGAGGAGGAGAAACAGCTGTTAGGGTTTGGGCTACAGGTTTTGGGAGGCTGTGACTCCATGTATGCAGCTGGAACCACTGTGAGCAGGGTTTATTTCACTGCCAAAGCCACTGGCTTGCGGGAGGGGTTGTGTCTTCTTGCAAGCAAAGCTCCTTGTGCCTCGAGCTGCAAGGACATAGATCCTCCTGCAAGCCACACAGCTCCTCCTGGCCAGAGACTGCTGTTGTCAGCAGGGGTTTTTGCGTGTTTAAGCCCGTTGTCATGAGAACATTGCACAAGGAGCAGCACATTGGCCACGATTGATGCTGCTGAGCCATCTCCCCAATCAGACAGGGCAGTGAAGCAGCGAGTGGTGCTGGAGCTGTGGTCTCCTTATGCTTGGGGGACCCCTGTGGCATGTGGAGTGCCCAAGGATGCTGTCCCAGGGCTGTGAACTGCATCAGATCTCTGCAAGCATGGGCTGGGAGCAGCGAGAAGGACCCACAACCTTTCACATGGCAGAACTTGTGGGCACAGTTTGGGTAGGGGGCGATGACCACGTCTTTAAAATGGACTATAAACCATTACAAAGAGAACAAAGAAAACCTCCCACTAATTCCAACTTGGAGCCTGTTTGCTTTGTTTCATTCACTCAGCTCCATCCTAGAGCTTCTTCAACATGAATTACCTCAGATCACATGTACCTTAGGTCTGAGCCAGCAAAAGGCCACTGCTGGGAGTCAGGGCTGCAGGACACCAGGCACAGAAAAGGTAGTGATTGCCTATAGATCACAACTGAGCCACTTCGGCACAAGCACATTCTTACCGAGGATGGTTCACAATGACATGGGAATATGGAGAGCCCAGCCTGGGAATATTTGCTCTATAAACCATTCAGTTTGTTTCAGCTTAACCTGTGTTTGCTTCCCTCAAATCTTTGAGTGAGATTTAAAGGAGGGAAGATTACAAGAAAGAACAACTACATTAAAATACTGGTGAAAGGTGAGTTATGAAGCCTATAAATCTCCCAAGTGTTCATGCTGGAGCTGCACCCAGCTGATGGGTGACCAGACATAATCCCATGGTCCTTACGATACACTCATCCTCCCTCCATGAAAGCCTTAACTCAGGACATCTGATGGCTTGCAAAGATGCTGCAGCATGAGGGGCAGACACTGGGGAATGGGATGTAGAGATCGTTGCACCCAGCTCTTCATCAACCCACACATCATTGTCATCATCATTATCATCATCTTCATCATCCTTTATCACTCCGGCCCAGTGGTACCCACATTCTGCCTCTGGAGTGGGCTACTGTCAGCTCAGACAGTTTCTGGTGATCCCTCAGTGCTGGGGCTGCAGCATTCCCAGAAGTTGGTGTCTGGAGAGTCAAAGCACAGCCAAAGCTTCTAATCCCACCTGGCATTGCTTTCAAACCTGTACTTTGCTGCTGGAAAGAGAGCAGGACACAAAGCTGGGTCTCGATGCCACAGGCTCCTGCCTAACCCTGCTCGCATCACTTCAGATGCCCTCAGGCTGTAAAGGAAGGTTGTCAGCATTAGTCTTGCTTTCAAAGCTAACAAAAACCCAATTGGTGGTGGCTTTATGATACTCAGATCCCTGCAGCAAAGATGCCAAACCTGCAGGATTGTCCTTACATGATGTGGAAAGGGGTTGAATGGTGCTTGGCTGGGGGAAGATGGCTGCAGGTCCTGCATCAGAGCTCAGTGCCTCAGTTCAGCATCCACCAGCTCAATGCTGACTTGATCTTAGGAGCTGTGGCTCTGGAACCCTCCAGCCACATCCAAGTTACAGCTGCAAGAAGGACATTCATAACCCATTTTAGTCCCCTGCTCCCACACCTCTGAACTCCCCAAAGGGGTGATCATGAAGTCCTGCAGGCAGAGGAGGTGGCACGGAGGCTCCTGTCACTGTCCCAGCACTGTGCCAGGGCTGGAGGCAGCTCAGGACCCTGCAGAGGTGAAAGACCAGCGTGGCAATGGGGAATAGGAACACAGGGCAATTGTTCTGCTGGTTAATGTTTAAATAGCTCTTGGAAAGCCCCCTCCCTTGCTGCTTACACTAACAAGGGGGCCCTTTCAACCCTTTGGCAACTTCCCCGTCCTTTAGCTTCTGCTGCCTGTTTGAAACGTCCACAAGCCGGAGAGGAAATGGCAATGCTGCAGCCCTGCAATGGTCTCTTGCCTACCACATCCTCCCAGAGTGGACCACGCTCTTCCCAGCCCAGCCTTAGAAACCATCTGATTGCTTAGAAGGAAAAAAGATCCCCCCCAAAAAGCCAACCCACCACTTGTACTTCCGTCAGCCCTGGAGCATCTCTGATAGGGAAGGGGATAGGGATGATTTAGGATAATCCCTTGCCAGTTTTGCCTTCAAGCTTGTGGCACCGAAGCTGAGCCTCTCCCAGCTGCCGCCCATCTTCCTTTTTCCATCATAAGGGTGTGATGTAAAGAGCCCCACAGTCACCATCAGCCTTATCAGCTGCAAGATAAATAACCCATCTGGGACCCTAACCCCTGCCACCCTCCTATACAACTCAATGAGAGCAAAGCAGGAGATGGTGGGGCTCAAACTCCATGTGAAACCTCAGCATCAGCACTTCTGTTCAGCCTGGCTGCTCCGTGTCCCTGGTAACTGCTGCGGGGGAATGGGCACCGAAGTGTGATTGCAGGCGGGTAAGCCCTGGTGTGACAATGTGTTTGAAGAGAGCACTGGGGCATGAGAAAGCCATAATCCCATTGGGAGGTCATGGAAAGGGGCTGGATTGGGAAGAAAGAGCCGTGCTGGGTTTTTATCACTGTGGCTGGAGGGTTTACAACCTCTGAGGATGCTCTGGGCTGAGAGAGCCTCTAATGGCTCACTTGAAGCTAAAAACTGCCTTAGCTCTGGATGAGGGAAAGCCTGGGAGGAGAAGGACTGGGGTCCATGAGCAGCATCCTCATTCCCCACCTCCTTGCCATGCTGCAGAACTGGAGTTTGGGTACCTCTTGAGGCAGCAACTGCACAGAGAGATGCATGCTGCTGCTCCCCACCCCTGTTTATGGGTTGCTAGCACCAAGGCTTGATGTTTATTGTGTGGTCACCCATGGGACACATGGGTGCCCAACACTCCTTATTTTTAGCTAGATAACAGAGGCAGTGACGCAGGAAGATGGGAGGGAGAAGGGGGGAGCTGTGCCTGCTGACACCATGGCAGTATGCAAGTTCCTCATTTGTAATTACTGGCAAGTAAGTTCTTGGTATGCTTATATATATATGCGCACATGTGTTTATATCCAATTTGTGTCCTGTTTTTTGTACATATCTGCATTATCCATACATTTTATATATACATTTATGCATATATAATAGCACACAGGGACAGTATAGTGCAAATACTTCATTAGCTCTTGTGTGAGCAGGACATTCTCCCCATGGTTGCAGCCCCAGGAGACAGCCATGTGTCCCAGTAGGCATCCCAAGTATATGTAATGGAAGAGAAAGGCTGATTTCCAACACAAGCTGGAGGAGCCTTGTCTTCATCAGCTGAAGGACCTGCACTGCAGCTTATGAGAGCTGCTTCCCTGCATCGCCTTCCAGTGTGAGCCTGATGGCACTGGGATGAGGTGCAAGCCTCATTTCAGCACTATGCTGACTTGTTCCCTGCTGGCTTGTGGCACTGAGGTGTGGTGTGGGGCTCACCAACTCCAATCCCTTCTAGAAGCCTCCTTTCCTATTAGCTGAGCCATGGCTCTGCCTGCCCCCCTTGAAGAGGGTATTTCTTCTTGAACTAGGGGAGCTACAGTGGAGATGCACACAGCGGCGGCATGGGGATGCTCATCCAGACCCCATCATTGGGCAGACTCAACCCTTTGAGGTCTTGTCTTGGTGATCAATAAAGCAGGGTGAGAAAGGCCCCATGCAAAACACTGGCATCTGTAATGGAACTGCTTGGAAACCATCCAGTGCTCCTCCTCCCTTGCCATCCAAACCTGAGAATTCATCAAAAATGACCCATTTCATGGAAATGCTGATGGCAAAACGCCACTTTGGGGCTGAAAAAGAAGCAAACTGCAGTGACCTTGAGCATTCGGATAATGCTGAAACAGCATTTCTGGGGTGGATCATGTTTGCTCTGAGAGATCTCTTTACTGGAAACTTTTAAAGGCACATTCAGTTATTAAATGGATAGAATGAAATCTACGTTGAAGTCTGTGCAGGGCACAAAGGGAGGCTGTGCACAGCATCTCTGGCCTTCCCCCCTGGGGTGATACTCCCCAACAGCATCCCACCCTTACAACCAATGGGGTCTCTGGCCTATCTGAGGGGTCCTTCCATCTTCTCCATGCTGTGGCTTTTTTCCTGCTGGGTGTCCAGGAGTCTCTGGTATCAGAGCCCTCAGGAAACTCTTGGGAGCAGAAGCAGCAGCAGAAGGAATTCTATCCCTTTCCCCCCCCTGCTTCTAACCTGCTGCCCTGTTGGAGCTTCTTTTGTCATGAACTATGCAGAGAATTGTTGTGTTTCTGATGATCTGAACCCCTTCAGTCAAGACAAGACTCGGCCTGCAAAGAATGTGAATAATTTATGTGTAGATAATAACAAGGGGGAGAGCATGAGGAAAAAGCAGTTTGTCTTTCATTCCCCTCAGCACTGCTCCTCAGGCTTTGCCCTGGCCAGAAGAGCTATTCCTGATTATCCCAGGTGGACTTATTTACTTTGGGTCCTTCCTTCACCTCTGTAAGCTTTAATGCAACCCACTGTGGATGCAATTGCTACTTTTCTGCCCAAATTCACCCTAGATCTGTATTCTTTTGCATCTTTGCATGGCTTGGATGAGCTTTTCTCTGCAGGCTGGTCCCCAGGAGCAGAAATCCAGCTTCCAGCTCCAGCCTTGCAAATACAGTGATTTACTCTTAAGAAACCTTGTTGTGCTGGCTATTATCCAGGAGCCCTGACACATCAGTTTGATTTGAGAAGCCCTGGCAAGAGGAAATATACAGCTTGTGAAAAACGTATCATGGCAGAACAGCTTCCATCAATAGATTGAACATAGAGGAGACGTCAGGAAACTTGTGACTGTAGTAGCTTACGCTGTGTGATGTGGCTTTGAGAGGCAGGTTCAGTTCCGAGTAATGTTCCGCAGTGCTTCAATGGGGCAAAGGCATAAAAAGAATTGAAGACCCAGAGTTCAGTTACTTTTGGCAGCAGGGGGACATGCTGAAAAGGAAGGAGAAGGTGTTTGGAAGTGGAAAACAGGACATTGCTAAGGGCAGTTCATGTAAAGCCTAATCCTGCTGGTGAAACATAGCTAAAGGCAAGGGGGACCAGCAGTGGTTAGAGCTGAAAAGGCAAATCCATTTAAAAAGATGCCCTTTTTGGTGAGAGGAATATCTGGAGCTTCAAGTTGGAGTCAGGAAATAACGCAGGGAAGTTCCTAAACAGCTCCGACTTCTTGTTCTGCTCTGCTGTTGATGGGGTCACTCAGAAAACCAACCCAATCCATGTGGGGGTTTGCTCTCCTCCTCATCCTCAACACCTCCTGCTGGTAAAGCTGGGGGTAGGATGGCAGTGAGGATGGTTTAGTGTCCCCGCTTGAAACCTCCACTTTATCCAGACCCCACGTTGATGGCAGTAAGGACTAAGGGCTATGTCTTGACTGAGTGAAATAAGACAGAGAGGGAGCTTTACAAAGCTAAGTTGATTAAGTTCCATGGTGCAGTTATATTTTAAAACTAGTGGAGTGTTCAAGGCCAGGTTGGATGCAACCTGCTCTAGTGGAAGGTGGCAGGGGGTGGGGCTGGCTGAGCTTTAAGGTCCCTTCCAACCCAAACCAGTGTGCGTGTCTGATTATCAGGTTGACCTGATTGGCCAAGGTCTCACCTCAGAGTGCTCTCACCTCCTTGAGTCCTATCAAGGCAAGGAAGATCATCTCCAGCACCTCAAGGGGGATGTCTCAAGCTCTGTCTCTCGAGGCTATAGGGACCCTTCCCTGCTCTTTCGGCTCAGTCATCAGGAGAAATGGGCAGCAGGAGAGGGAGTGAAAGCCCAGGATCCCTGCAGAGCCCTGGCTGGGCTGAATGCAGCAGGTTCTGAAAGCTTCAGTTTTAGAGTGCTCAGGTGAGGCCTAACATCTTGGAGGGAAAGCAGCAAGTCTTGACTGTGGAACAGGTAAAAAGAAATGGACTTTTACAAACCAGAACTGTTGGAATCTCAAATCAACATGGGCTCCAGGCAACCAAATCAATCACAGGCCTTGCTGGTCATCAGACACCATCTTAGTACAGCATGGGATGAGGAGAAGAAATAGGAACTTAGATATGTATAGGTTAACCCAACAAAATCCATGGTTACAGCAGCAAGAACCACATCAACCAAAACATACAAAAGCCACTTGGCAACCATTCCTAAGAGATGGGACAGGAGGAAGATACAGAGGGTGCATTAGGGCTTGGTCAAGCTTCTTGGTCCAGTCACCATGGGACTTTATTCCAATAGAGCTTGCTTGGCTTTGCTCAAATGCCCCTTGGAGGTATGTTCACACCTCTTCAGCTGTCTTCCCTGCTGCTGGAAGCTAACTATGCCAGAGAAGTAGAAAAAACACTGCTTCCCATCACTGAGAAGCCTCTTACCCCTTTATCATCCACCATCACACCCCTTCCCATCTCCCTCCCCAGCAGCAGGGAGAGCTGAGAGGTGTTTCATTCCCATCACCAGGGTTAGTGCACCAGCATCCAAAATAGAAGCATGTTTGTATCAGTCTGATGATGCTCATATACCTTCCCCTTACCCCAAATAACTGCATTAAAAGAAAACAAAGACATAAATGCTTCAAACTGGGTAACCTGAGAGCTTTAGAGTGGATTCTCTCTGGAGCTTTTGTATCACCAGGCCTGGTGCTGCACAGCGTGGAGTGGATCATAGCATCACAGAATCCCAGCCTGGTTTGTGTTGGAAAGGACCTTAAAGCTCCTCCAGTTCCAATGCCCTGCCACAGGCAGGGACACCTTCCACTAGAGCAGCTTGCTCCAGCTCATCCACACAATGGCCATTCCTGGTAATTCCATTGGGAGCTTTGTGGTATTTAATGGTTTATCAAAAGCTCCATGACCTGGGGGGGGACTTTTCACACTGAGGAGCCCCAAAGTCAGAAGGGGGGAACTTGCAACCTCTTGGCTGAGGCAGCAGATGGAAAACAGCCGGTGCTGAGCATTAAACAGGAACAAGCCCCAAAATTAACCCATGACTTCTATGGCAGTTTCAGGATTTTGCAACAGCCTGACTCATGGCTTTTACTGTTATGAGGATTTAACGGAGCCCCTTTTACCCTCACATTTAACTCTTTCTGGGAGACTTTAACTTGCTTCTCTCTGCTTGCTGGAAGTGATTCTGTCCCTTTTAACAGTCATTTCAACAGAGTAAGGCAAGGGAAGAATGCAAGAGGATGGCTGCAGTGAGCACACCCCACGAGGCTGGGGTTTTTCACCTGCCTAGGTGTCAAACAACAGGCCACCAGGACCAGGAGATAAACTCCTGCTTTCCCAAAGGTTTGCTCTTGTCCCTATGCTGAAGCACTCTACTTCTGAACGCAAAGAGATGCACCACAAGGCTGTGTGTGTAATAAGTAACTATAATCACTGCTTTGAGGATGGGACAGAGAGCCTTGAAAGTCCAAAAGTGCCAAATACTGCAGCATCAGACACCACATCACTGCTCTCATCCCTTCAAAGGGAAAAGAGCCCTTAAACATCACTGAGTGCAGGAGGCTGGTTGGGAACTCACGTTAGAAGAGGATCATGTAAGACCCACTCCAGCCAACCTACAAACACAGACTGCTTGCTCTTGGCAGTAGAGACATCAGACACAGGTTTGGCCCTAAAGCTTTGTCTAGGGTGAAAGTGTGTGATGACAAAGCTAAGATGCAACACAACAAAAGCCTTGGGTCCCTGTGCCCCCCATCAATTCATCTCCTTGGCTACAAGTGCAGTGTGGGTACTCTGCCACCCCACTTTGCATCTGTCTACAGACCTTAACCAACCCCACAGTGACCACCCAGCAAAGTGATTCCCAGATGCAAGGCAAAGAGATGAGCTTGCCTTCTTGCTCACTCTCAGCCCATCAGCCAGGGCTGGGGTTGTTACAGGGAAGGGGAAGCAGGGAGGGGGGATAGCTGGATAGCTGCTTCATTTCTAGCTCAGCTTCAGTCTGGGCCCTTTCTGATCTATCCCTAGGGACAGATCTCTGATAACAGAGCTGGAAAACAAGATGCCAAGGAGCGCTAATCCCCACTGGCTCACAGGATGCTGCGAGGGCTGGAGCAGCTCTGCTCTGGAGCCAGGCTGAGAGAGCTGGGCTGGGGCAGCCTGGACAAGAG
>WYDI02024794.1:0-11951 GCA_009867235.2 Psittacus erithacus | reverse complement strand
GAGCTTTAAGGTCCCTTCAACCCAAACCAGGCTGGGATTCTGTGACATAATGTGATCCCCATTTTCAGTGTCATTGTATGTGCTTAGACCCTGCATAGGGGCTGGAAAGGAAAAAAGAACTGATGAGACAAAACCAAATATTACCATGTTAGTGTCAGGGGGGTGGCTCCTCTCTAATACTATCACACATGCCACCCATAGGGAGGCCCAGCACCACATCTCCCCAGCTTGAAGGAAGGAGCCAGATGGGGTTTTGAGTTGGGCTGGGGGGAGCAGGGGAGCAGCATGTCCCCAGGGCAGGGGCAGACCCCACTGTTGCTTTCTGTACATCAAAGCCACAGCATCCTCCCTGGAGACACACATCACCCCTAGGCCTTTACCAACTTGGGGCAGAGAAAGCATAGGTCTGGGTGCCAGCATGGATGGCTATGGCTGTGGGTCCTGACTTGTCTCACATTGAGTGGCCCAAAGAGGGAGGAATGCCTTTGCGGTGGCCCCCCAGAGGAATGCCAGGTATGCAGGGAGCAGAGGTCAGGCGCGGTGAGGGGCGGCTGTGAAAGGGAAAGATAAAGCCAATAAATCAGGCTGTGGGAAGGGGAGGAGGGCACAAGTGCACAGAGCTGCAGGAGGATGGTACTGCGCAGCCCCCCCGCCACAGGGAAGGGGGGTGTGAAGGCTTACCTGTGCCATAGACCAGCCTGGGGATGGCGTGATGGAGGGGGAAAGGGAGCAAAAAGCATCCATGGTGGGGAAAGTGTGGTTTTCCTGTGCTAAAACAAAAGAAATCAGAAGGAAAATAAATGAAGACAAAATCACAGAAGCTGTGGGTTTGGTACGGATGGAAAGAGCCCTCAGAATAGAGGTTTGCCCTCAGTTTTCTATTGTTCCCATAATGGGAGATGGCAGCCTGCATTCACAAGACACTCTGCTTGGAGAAAGTTACAAGGGCTATGAAGTATTTAAAAACCTCTATTTATGTTCTGCTGAGACAGGAGACCTCCCTTAGGCTCAAACCTCCATTGTGCAAGCATTCATTCCTTGTGGAATCCTGCTCTGGAAGACATTCCTTGTGGCTCCAGCTATGAGACTACGAAACAGTGCCTTAGAGATAGGATGGACATCTTGGCGACTTTAGCTACAGACCTGCTCCCCTCTCTTTAGCCCTCCAGGTGAAAACAGGTATCCAAACACATGGCTTTGGGACACAGAAGTAGTCAGAGAGCTCTGCTTGCTTACCCAGAACGCAGACTAAGCCCCCAGACACCATCCATGCTGGTCCACATCCACTCTGTGTAAGGAGAGCTATAATAAACCCACACCAAATGCTCTGGATCTCACCCCACCTGGTGCGGTCAGAGCTGATGCACCCTGGAAGAGATGATACCAATATAATCTGAGCTTCCACAGCAAGATATGAGAACCCAGCCCCAGTGCAAACCAAGAAACAAACGTTAGCCTGCCTGCCTGTGGAGAAACAGATGGGAAACGTGACCCTTGGTGCCTCCAAACACACAGTGACCTGTGTAGTCTCATGGCTTTTAGCTTGGTTTCTGAAGAAGCCCCCAGCCATCCACCATCCCAGTGCTGGGGAACCTCTGAGCCCTTGGCCAGGCTCCTTTGGCAGAGGAGCTGAAGTCTCAGTGACACGAGGCGCCCACGAGCCTTGCGAAAATAGGTGACTTGCTGTAGAAGAAAGCAAAGGGCTATAAATATCCCGAGTGAGGGAAGGATCCATCACTCACTCAGCTCTCATTATGCATCAGAAAAGCTCTTCTAAAACCCCTGCCACAAAGAAAGGCCCAGGCATGAATCATGCCTTATGAGCTAGCAAAGAACCCAATCACAGTGGTGGAATCCTAATGGACCCAGACATTCTGGGTGCCTCTGCTCCAAACCTTGTATCCAGGCTCATTTCCTGGCCTGGGACCATGCATTGGGCACCCTGACCCTTGGGAAAGATCTCCTGAGGGCAGAGGGCCATCTGTTTGACATCTCCCTTTGAAGATGCTGCCTACAGAGGGCTTCTGCCTCTAAAAAGACTGAACAGTAGCAAGTACCCAGGCTGTCTGCCATCCACAGACTCGAACGTAATCCCTAAAAGGTGTTTAGAAATGGGTTTTAGAATGGATAAAATAGAAGAAAGAGGAATTGGCATCACAATCCCATCTCCCTTCTTCCATGGGCTCCCACTGTGTCTCATCTTTTTCCCCTTGGGCTGGATTCAAGCCCAAGGACTGGACCCTATGGGTAAGGATAACAACTGCAAGTCCCTGGGCCAGAGGCTGGAAGGACAACTGCAACTCTGTTCAAAGCCCATTCCCACAGAGAAGGCTGCCTGCCAGCCTTTGTGAGCTGCTAAACAGAACATTCTGGATGCTGTGCTCTGGGTTAGTGATAATTTAGCAGGCTAAAGGAAACTTACACCCTTTCCAGTGAACACAGTGAAATCAAGTGAGACACATTGGGGCAGAAGTGGTGCGTGATGAAAAGGAGCAGCTAAAAGTTGAAGTTTGAAGGCTGTGGGGATAAAACCAGTTCTTCACTGTCCAGGATCATAGAGAAGGCTGGATACTGGATACTGAGATAACACAGATGCCTAGAATAACCTGAATAGCCTAGATAACCTCTAATCTGGGCTACGGCATGTCCATCCATCACTAAACTGGAGCCATGGAGCCTGCCATGACCTAACTCAAGTCTTCACATACTGAATCAGCAGCTCTGCATTACTGATCCCAGGGTTGTTCAATGCATGGTCAAGGTCTTTGAATCTGCCATGGGGCTTGGAGCAGCCTGCTCTAGTGGAGGGGCCTGGCAGGGGGTTGAAACTGGATGAGACCTTAGGTCCCTTCCAACCCAAACCAGGCTGTGGTTCTAGGAGGCCAGGCACAGGCTGTGGAGGGGTGGATCTTGATGAATTTGTTGCACCTGATGAGCTCACCTCTTGGCAGGACAAACCTGCAGATGACAGGAAGCTTCATGCCTCACTTTTCAATCTCTTCCATCCATGCCTCCAGCAATGATGCTCAGTCTTTTGCTCAAGGGAGAAGCAATGGCTTTCCCATGTCTCTCCTGCTGTTTTTCAGCTCCTTATTTTCTTATCTGTTCTTTCACTTCCCCATAGCCCTGTGAGTGCTGCAGCCAAGTCACCTCTAAAGTATGAGCCCTCATTCACCAGCAGGTCAAACCATCCCCCAGTGTAATCTCGGTAGTGAACACTTAAAGCCAAAGCTGAAGCCTCACATCTCCCCTCCCCAGGAATTCCTGAGGGTGGGAGCCCTGGGAAAGGCGGCCAGCTCTGCTGAGACAACAGGGAAGATGGATGGAAAGGATAAAATGGATCAGGAGCCTATTTGTGGGCTTTCTGTTGTCTCCAAGAAGCGTTTCTTGCGATGAGAGAATCATATCACACAACAGGCACCCACAGGAAGCTACAGGAGCCAGCAAGCTCTGTTTCAGTCATCACTCCTCCCAAAAGCAACAGCTTTCAGCGCTGGAAGCTTTAAACTGGGCTCCCGTCATAAATCACTGCGCTGATACTCAAGGATAAGCAGTTCCCCAGGTTGGCATGTTAGGAGCATGTTCAAACTTCATCCCACGCCATTCTTCAGATGGAGCCCTCAGAGCCTCTGTCTCTGAGAGCCCAGCAGCCTTGCTCCACCAGAACCCATCAGCATGCACTGCACAACATGCACATTAGCTAGATGCTTTGAGACACTTGCCTTGCTCACAGCGGGCCACAGCACCTAGTTTCCTCTCTTAGATTAGTCATTCTTCCCAAATTTCCTTCTTTTGTATACAGGTTCCCTCTGTTTCCTGCTACAGGCTTCATTTTCTCTGCCCTATAGGCACGTGGAAGTGTTTGTGCTGTCAGAGAGACCAGCTCATCTGTTCAGCTATTTTTACCCCTCCTGCAACAGCATCTTAAGAATTGTTTTTCCAGAATACTCTCTGGAGGTCAAGAAGGGAAAGAAATCATTTCAGGTACACTCAAATGGATAGAAGGCAATTTCCTACACAACAGGAGCCCATATCATGCTGAAGCCTTTCAATCCTGATACTTTAGTTAGAAGGAAATCAGAGGCATGCTCTTTAAGCAGTGCCTACAGCATCACATCACCCACACCAGGCCTGGGTGCTGAAGGTGCCAGTCCCCTGGGAGCATTTTTGGGGAGCTACTGAGGACTAAAAGCTTTTGGTTTCTTTCCAGAACAACTCAGCCTCAACTGAGCATTCCTCCCCGATCTGCTCTGGTTGTCAGCACACCCAGCTCCGGCACCTGGGAACACGGGAAGATCAAGCCTCTGCAAACAGGGATTTGTTTGGAAAAGGATAATAAAGATATTTCTGGGCTTGACTCATTCCTCATGACTGCACCGGGGAGTCAGGTTCCCTCTTGCTGCTTCTTGAAGGCAGTGTGGCTGTGCTGCAGCAAACCCAGCCTTGCCCACCAGCGCAGTATGTGCTGAGTGTCCTTTGTACACAACTGCAGGCAGGCACACGCAGCCACAGCCCCAGGAATACTGCTCCCAGTCAGGGAATGGCTGCTCTGACCATACTTTGCAAAGGAGATGGCTTCTCTTTTGCCAGCTGCTTACCCTGGCTCCCACCACTGGGGTTGGTGAAAGCTGGCACTCATCTGGTCCCAGCAAGCCAACCTCCTGCTTACACTGCACATGGGTGTCACAAGGATCAGCCTACACCTGGTGGGTAATTACACAGGGTGCAAGTCTAAACTAGAGCATCCTTCGGAATTGCTTCTGTGGACACATGTAACGCGGTGCTATATTGAGCCAAAATGCATTCTTTTCATTACATTAAACCAAAAATACCCCTTACATTTATTCCTGAGTGAGAACATTCCCTTTCAACTGGAAAGCACATCTGGATCACCTGCTCTGCAGACAAGACATAGGAGAAAAAGGGAGAAAACATGGAGTTGCTTTGAACCAGAAGAGAGTTTTCAAAGCATCACTGATGCTATGTAGCATTTGTGGGACACATTTGAGTGTGCCTTAAAAACCCCAAGCTTTCAAAATGTTGCATTCTTCCCCAGAGTTGGTGGTTCTGGGGCCTTTGGCAGATGTCCTATTTTAAAGCTTCTTTAAACCACAAGGTTTAAAACTGAGTCTTTTGTCCCCAAGTCTGCAAACACCCTGAGGTTCAGTCAGATACATCCAGCCTTCAGTGGTCAGTCACCCTCAGTCATTGTCTGTGCTGCTGCTGCTGTCAAAGCTGGTGGCATGTTGTGCTCCACCTGCAGCTTCCTCTTGGCTCAAGTCCTCAGTTCCTAGTGAGCCACTGCTCCCTTGTCAATGGTCTTGTTAACTTTGAGGCCATCATGAGCGTCTCCCCTGACTCTCCCTCCTCACACACAGGGCACATCACAGTCAGGTCTGAACTTGTACCAGCCGCAGCTTTGCTCCTGGCAGTGAAGCAAGAAGCTGTCACCTCCCTCTTCTTCAGAACGCAGCATCCTTCATGACACCAAGCTGCACAACTCCTTGGGGTGGCTGTGCTGTGAGTGCTGGGAGCCAGCTTGGCCCCAAGCATGGCCAAGGAGAGCAGGCGGCTGCGGTGCTGCCCTTCAGCCCTGGGAAAGACATGTATTTACAATCATCATTAGAATCACTGAATCCCTGAACTTCCCCTGGTTCAGTTTGAACCCATCACACCTTGTCCTATCACTACCTTCCTTCTCTGGCATCCAGTTCCCAGGCTCTCAAAACTTGCTGGCTTGGCTGCTCCTCCTGGCTCTGTGCTGGACTGGAGCTGCTCATGGCTTGGGAGCTGAAGGACAAGTCTAGGTGGAAATCACCTCCAGGAACAGCCCTGTTTAAATGCAAAGTCAATGTCAGTGTGGGCATGACCGTTTCCAAGATGCATTGGAGGCATTTGACCAGTCATAAGCAACTTGCTTGCTCTTTGTTGTCTTTTAATGGCATATCACCAACAGTTGTCTATCCCACCTTGGTGCCCACCATCCAGAGACCTGACCTGCTTCCCTAGGGCTCTTTCCTTCACGTTGTCACTGTGAGGGGCTTACAATGAAGATCTTCCTCCCGTCAGGTCCATACCCTTCCTTTGGACTGACCCCAGAAACTTCTGGAGCCACACCACAGCTGAATCTGGGCTCTCACACATGCACTACCATATATCTCTCTGCCCGGCAAAACCAATGTACTTTCAGGCCACAGTTATCTGTTAATCTTTCTCTGGCCTCTTCCCTATCAAGGCATCATCTAAACTATTCCACAGCCCTGCTGTTGACTTTGATCATTTATTCACAGGCTGGACAGATTCTCTCTGTTATGAATTACAGGGCTGTAATTGGACTGAGAGCCAGGTCTGTACTTTCCCTTGTAATTTAGCTTTAATTAATGCCCATTCATTTTTAACTGTTATCAGCCAGGCTTAAGATCAGCTGGTTATTACCCAGAGACCAGCACAGATTGTTTTTATCTCCATTATTACCCATTTCAATAACATCTCCCTCCCCTGTTGACAGATGCACACAGACCGTGTGTGTCAGCATAAAGGATGCCTGTTAAGCGACAACGGGTCTTTCAGAGCTGCCAAAGTCAAAGGGAAGTCTCCCTGTGTCTCTAGGTCAGTGCCCAAGGCAGTGTGGGAAGGAACAATGTCCCTGGATTCCTGCAGGAGAGAGACACTTCACCTTTTGCTTCTCACTAAGGCACAGAACCTGGCATTGAAAGCGGGAATGTACTATTTTGGAGCAATTTTGAAAGAATGGGGGCATTTTCCTGTTCTTTTTCTTGTTTCCATTTTCTCATTTCTGGCTTGAAGGAAAAGAAAAGAACAGAAAAAGAAACCTTTCCTTCCTCTTCCCTTTTATCACATTCCCCCCCTAAAATAGCAGCAGTAAAAGTACCACAAAGCAAACCCAAGAAAACAGCAATCTGAGTACTCGGGAGAGGGCTTCAGAGCCTGGTTAAAAATAGAGCTGAAGGAGAAAGAATGCTTTGCTTCCAGCCTGCATCCACTTTCCATCCTGCAGAACCACTCCTGAGCATCCTCCAGCAAAGCCAGAGGCTTTGAAGGCAATGCAACCATGCTCCAGGCTACTCCTCCTGCTCTTCTGACTTCCCCTGCAAGTAGAGTGTGTTGAAAGCTCTCCTGTCACATCCATGGGATGGATGGAGACCAGGCAGGCACAGGTAGGAGTTAAACTGGAGCATCCACTGAAATCATGTCCTGGTGACAAGTGACATCCCTGGAACATGCTGCTGCCTCGTGGCAAACGGAAAGGAGGGAGAAGTTTTGGGTGACAAATCATCTCCTCCCCACACTGCCCTGGGACTGTTACCCGGAGCTGAGTGCATCCTCCCTCTCTTCCCTGCAAAGACTTCATTTGGTTTAATTACTTTCATTTGGAAGTCAATTCAGATTGGCTTTCCTGAAGATGCCTGCCTAGAGCAGCCCTCGAGGAACCTAAAACCAACTGCAATTGGTTTCAGTTGCATATCAGCTCCCTCAGGCTCGACAGGAACAGGGCAAATGGGTCAACAAAGCACTTGAAAAGATGCTTTCCTAACTTGCTTTTTACTCAGGCTTTCAGCACTGTCAACTTCCGAGCCCTTAAGGTTAGAAAGAATCCTACCCAAGGAAGAAACAAGTAGTAGAGGAGGCTGGCCTGTTTGTCAGGAGTGTGATGGGTAGAGGAGAGTGTTCTTGCATGTGCACATCCCCAGGCAGTGTCCCACAGCTCCTCACCATGGAGCAATGCAGCTGGTGCCCAGACAAGGTACAGCAGTGTCTATGGTCACTGCTGTGATTTTCCAAGCTTGTCAGAATTACATGGCAGGAACCAAATACTGGATGCTGCCAGTCCCAAAGGGGTTTTGTTAGCCAGGATGCAGCCCAGCTGATGGCCCAGCATGTTTGCACCCATGGGCTACCAAACCAAGAGCTGAGTGTGGCCACACCAGTTGATGTGGGGACATGCAGAAGGCTTAACTTCAGCTTTGCTCCATGGTGCGCAGCATGCAATGATGCAGGGGCAAGGTTTGGACAGGGAGAAGCACACTGAAAGCTTTTCTAGCACTCACTATTCAGAGCGAAAGGCTGATATTACAGTGCAAAGGATCAAGAGCAAAACAGACTGGTTTTTCTCCTCTGTTGCTCCCCCTTCCCCCAGTTCTTTCAGAGCAGGAGCAGTGACTGCTGTGATCTCTGGCTCTCCCATCATCAGGTTTCAGCCACTTCTAAGCCAGACTCCGAAAATCACCGCTGTATGGCCTCGTCTGTGACCCAGAAACAAAGAGCAGAGCAGAGTTCACATCACAGCTTTCCCTCCTGCCAGCAGCCCTTGTAACCAGCTGATAACCAGAACCAAAGGGCTTGATATGGTGCTGTTTTCCACCGCCTGGGACTGATACCCTGTCCTGCAGGAAACAGACAGCCAGTGTGGATCCGGGCATCACCTTGGTTTGTTGAAAGCACTTGGTTGCTGTGTCCAAGTCCTCTGCTGGCATGAATGGATGTGTCCTGACGGCATTCCTGTAAAGCAGGAACTTTGCAGCAGCGCTCTGTGGCCTCTCCCTTTTAGAAGAGGGGAGAAGAGCTGCGGTTTGCATTTGCTGACCCTCGCATGCAACAAGCACACGTGGTCCCTGACAACGCTGCTGCTTCTCGTAGAACAGCAGGGCTGGAGCCTGGGGATGAGCAGAGAATCACATAGCGGTTTGGGTCAGAAGGGACCTTAATATCATCAGGTTCTAACCCCCTGCCATGGGCAGGGACACCTTCCACTGGAGCAGCTTGCTCCAAACCCTGTGTCCAACCTGGCCTTGAACACTGCCAGGGCCTCAGCACCCTCACAGGAAAGAGCTTCTTCCTTATCTCCAACCTGAACTTGCCCTGTTTCAGTTTGAACCCATCACCCCTTGTCCTGTCACTACAGTCCCTGATGAAGAGCCCCTCTCCAGCATCCTTGTAGCCCCCTTCAGACACTGGAAGCTGCTCTGAGGTCTCCACGCAGCTTTTCCTCTCCAGGCTGAACAGCCCCATGTTCTCACGACAAGGCAACTGTGGGGAGCTGGAAAGGTGCCTCAGGGCACTGCAAAACCTTCTCCCACGCTCCTCAGGAAGGAGCATGCCCGAGGCTGGATTCCTCACGTCGCCAGCCTGCACCCGGAAGAGGCACATATGGCATCCGACGCTGAGGAAGGGTGGTTGGAAGGTGCCACAGAGCCAGCCTGAAGTGAGGCTCCTTGCTGGGTGAGTGGCACTGTCCCAACCCTCACCAGGACCTGCTGCTCCTGGCACGGTGCCACCTCAGAGAAACCATCCAGCACGGCTCCTGCTCTAATGAACCGGGGGAATCTCTGCCCAGGATTAACAACAAAGGCTGGACCTGCTGGCAAACTGGGCTACAGCAACCCAGGGCATCCCCTGTAATGCTGGTACCCTCCAGCCCGCTGCAGGAGGAGGTACTGATGCTGTACAGCCCACGGTGTGGCATCTCCCAGTGCTGGTCCTGATGCCCCAGGTAAATCCAGCACCAAGTCCTTCAGGCTGGGGAAGGGAAGGGCTGGGGGCATCCTCCTGCGAGGCTGGAATTCATGCTTGTTAATTCCTTCTGGCCACCAGCAATACCAGTGTAAAGCAGCATCTGCAGAAGGCTACGCAGCTGGGAGAAACCCAGAGCAAGCAAAGGCAGCTTGCAAAACAGGCATCCCTCTGCTAGCAGTGGTGTTTCTCATTGCTCCCAGCCCTTCTCAGAGCCTCCCTCAGCCCAAGGGGGCCACAAAGCCGACTGGGTTTGGGATATGGAGACATCAATCTGTCCCCATATCAGAGACAGGGCAAAAAAGGCAAGGAAAGCAACAAATGAATAGCAAACCCCAGTTATTCCAACACAAAGGCAAGCCAGCATGAAGATGTGCCCTCCAACCTCTTGGATCTTCTTCTCCAAGGCAGGTGGTGTTCTGTATTCTGCTTCCTCCAGCATCCAATTCCTGCCCTAGTGCAGGGAGAGCTCCTGAAATAGCTGCTTCTAGCCACTTTCTTTTGGATGCAAATCATTGGTATTCTGCAAGAAGAGCTCTCACTTGGAGAGCTATCCTGCCAGACCTGTTCCAGCTGATTTCCTCACAGAGCTGAAGCCCTTCCTATAAAAACCTTTGGCTTCAAACCAAGCAATCAGCCAGGATTCGCCTCCTTTCTTTATAATTCCACAACTGTCCCCTCCTCATTTGCGTCCTTTGATTTCTCTCCCTTTCACATCTGCGTTCCTGCAGAGTGCTGTTACTGAGATTTACGGCTAAATCTCATCCGGCATACAGGTAATTCAATCCGCACTTGCTGGTCCAGTTTGAAAAGCAAACAGCTTCTCTCACCATTCTGCTTTAGGCTCAGCTACTTTAATTGCCTGGGACATACCATGCACAGGATAAATATTTGGTCCCAGCTCTGAAGCTTCAAGCTCCCTCTTGCTCTCTGCATGCGGATCGGGATCTTGACAGTGTTAGGGGATGCCCTTTCCCACATTGGAACGAGTGGGTTCACTTCTTCTATGATTCTATGAATTGGGTCATTGCTGAGGAGCAGCAGAGCAGGGGAAGAGGGGGAAGAGGGAGAAGAGAGAGCAGTGTGGCACTGCAGGAGACAAAGGTCACAGAACCAGAACAGCTGAGTTTGAAAGGACCTCTGGATGCCACCGGTCCAAAGCCCTGTGGCAAGGTCGGTCCGGCCAGATGCAGTTGCTTATGGCTGTGTCCAGCTGCTGACTGACTCGAAGGATGAACTTGGTTTGTGGGAAGATGCTTCTTTCCAGGCAGGATTTTCTCAGCTTTATTCACTCCACAGAAGCAAGAGAGATTGACAGCTTCTCCAGGAGAGAAGGCAGGATATTAAAGCTGAGACGTGCTACGCCTGCAGCCAAGAAGGCAGAAGATGGGAAAAACCTGACTTCTCCAAGAGCAATTATGCAGCACAGTGATTGAATGGGGAGATAGCCGAGGTTAAACTCATGCCATGGACTGCATGGCAGCAGCATTACCAAGAAGGCCTTTTGTGGGCTTTCACACTGAACAATGAGCAAGGGAAACTTGAATCTTAGCTACTCCAATGACCCAACCAAATAGCCACGTTGGATTAGTCCTCACTAGGACCATGCTTTGCAGCACAGGAGGTGCTTTCATGATCCGATCACCTACACTTCTCCTGCTGGTGAAAGGAGCAGGCTTTAACTTACTGCTATGAGTCTGCTTAGAAAGCAGGAGAGCACAGGCACCACTCTGGAGGAGAATCCACACTTTTCTGCACATGGACCATGCCAAAGGGATCTTGCTTCACCAAGGTGCAGGTTACCCAGCTCCCCAAAGCATGGTGACACCTCACAGTACAAGGAGCATGGTGGAAGGAGATGAGCCTTCCCTTGAGTGCCAGGTCTCCTTGACAACTTCTCTGAGAAGCAACAGAACTAAAACCAGTGCCAGAAGGCAAGCTGAGAAACCACCCAAATCCCTAATCCCCAGGCACAGCCTCGGTATGCCCGGGGATGGGAAATAAATATCCTCTGTCAACAGGAACTACACACAACAAAAGCAAATCCAAGGGAATTCCATTTTGCATCTCACAGCTTCCTCTTTTGCTGGTTGCTGTGCACTACCTTTGTAAGGTTGGCTGTTTGTAAAGTCATGTTCCCAGCTTCACTGGACAGTCAGAGCCCTGTGCACTCTCCTCCTGCTTTCCTATCTGTTGCAGACCTTATGGTATTTGTAGAACATCTGGCACAGTGAGGTCTCGGTCCTCTTCAGACCCCTGGGTAGGAACATACTGTGAAGTTTCTGCTCTGCACCAACTGACCCTGCTGAAGCGAGTACAAACACCAAAAAGATGCTGCAAGGGCTGGAGCCAGGCTGAGAGAGCTGGGCTGGGGCAGCCTGGACAAGAGAAGGCTCCTTAAAGGGAGACCTTAGAGCAGC